>JACEIK010013487.1:2319-20994 GCA_018107945.1 Datura stramonium
TAAACCCCGTAAACCACATCCATGTAGTTGAACTGCCCACGAACTAGGATGTCACATCCCCGCTCAACGATGTAGTTGTGAAGCTAGTTTGTCGTGTTTATAGGCTCGAGAGACCATGAACATCACATGTTTCAACTATGTGAGACAACAATTGATAATATCATCCTTGACCCATTACGAAGTGTGGTGTTGCATGATTATCCGGCCTTAACTCTAGTTGCTTCTTATATTGTTTTCAGATTGTTTTGTGACCACCCCAAAACTTAATTATAATTTACTGAAATTTCACACTTGAACTTCATAATTTGATGAGTTGGTCCAGTCCTTGTGGGTTCGACATCCGGCTCTTAAAAAGGGTCACTGTAGTACTTGTACGACCGCGTACGCTTGCGTGTGCGCTGGAGCGCGAACAACGAGCCATGGCGATGAGGGATGTGCCATTCACCTACGTGCAACGGGGGTAATGCTGTCTTACATATCACTTGCACCATGCTTCATCTCCTATAAATAAAGGTCTTATTTGGGGGTCTTTTAAGCGAGAATGCTAATTGACATATAAAGAAGTTTGTGGATGTTTTCCAATCCCTGACTATCAGAAATGTGAGCCTAGAATCTATATGGTTGAGGCTATTCCCTTTTTCCCTGATGGGTGAGGCTGTAATTTGGCTTGAAGAAATTTTCACAGGGGCAATATCTTCTTGCAATGAGTTGCTTAATGCTTTTCTTGAAAGATTTTTCCCCCGTGCCGGATGTTATAATTTCAAGATGAGATCACTAGTTTTAAGGAAGAATATGGTGAACCTCTCCATGAGGTATGGATAAGATTTAAGAGGAAAATTGCACAATGCCCAATGTATGGCCTTCTGGATGACATGCTTCTTCAATACTTCTATCGGTCATTGGATTCTAGCAACAACACTATCATCAAAACATTAGCTGGGGGTGCTTTAATGGAACAAACTTTCGAGTTTGCTAAAGTCTTTCTTGAGAAAGTAGCTAGAAAATATCGTGCATAGGATACAATGGGTGCCGAAGGGGCAGTGGGTGCCACCTCCCCAAATGTGTTTGAAGAGTGAAAGAGGAAAAGTGAAGTACATAATAGAAAAATGGCAGCTATCATGGAACGTCTAAAAATGCTCACTAGGCAGGTAATGGAAATAAAAGTATGGAGTGTTAATGCAATTGGAACAGTTGAAAGAATGAAACAAATTGATGATGAGGGTTATCTCCTCAATGATGAAAAAAGAATGTGTTGTGGCAAACCATGGTATGGGTTCTCACCCTAGCCATCAAGAAGCAAGTCAAAGCTCTTAGAGACAGGGATATAAGAATAAAGACCAACACCCTGAGCAGACAGCTGATGGGAGAGATCGAGAGAGAAAAAGGGTCCATAAACTCAAAAATTGAAATCATGCTTGAAAGAATTTCGGAAAGAGTGGTCTCAATCAATTTGGGAGTTCGGGAGTTAAAGTATGATCTATTAACCCTCACTCAGACTGTGAAATCTCATGCCAACTCCATTAGGTACCTTGAAGAGATAATGAATTGATTTGCATCCTAAATTGAGTTGGGAATAGGTGTGGATGTGAAGGGTCCACTTGTTGGAATGGCCACCACAAATCCTGAATGTGTTGGGTGTTATGGGGAAAACATCATGAGAAGTGGCAAGACTCCTCACTATAAGGTGGAGGATGTTGATGAAGAGAGTGCAAGGGTTGAGTATCTTAATGAGATTGATATATCTTAGGATGCTAGCTTCTGAGATTGGTTCCCTATATATTGCTCGAATGAAACACTTCCATGATCAGAGGATATTAAAATGAGAGTTTTCTCCTAGGGATTGAGTGGCACCACCAAACAATTTTCTTGGAAAAGAAATTCAATTTCTGAGAAAAGAGGGTTACATGAACTTAAAAAACCATTCTTTCCATGATGCCTATAATCTTTGTTTGGCTTTTTGATTCACAAATGAGTTGTCCAAAACTCGGAATAATTTGTCAAAAGTCATACTTTTCAATTGATTTTGAGAATAGCTAGACTTTTTGGAATTGTGATGCCTTGTGTAGTACGGTTATTGCTTATTTTTGTATATGCATGTTGTCTAGAACTTGCCCCGAATGTGATTCAAGGCAAAATCCTAGATGTGGCTGAGCTTGGAAAATGACCTTAGGCCCTCTTTGGATAGTCATTTCACCGAAAAATGCCCTCCTTTAACATTGATCTTAGTTAACCATTTTTTAGCCTTAACCCATTTTCTTGAAAACCATGTTGCACATCTTTATCCTTCTTGAATCCTCTAATTTGGTACCGGTTCCTCCGTAATTTCTAGTGATAAAAGAAAATGGGGGCTAAAGCCCAAGATATGGGGGAGAATGGAAAATTAAATATTGATGTAGGCAAAAACCTAAGTTTGGGGGTGTGTGCATAAAAGGGGAAAAGAGGAATGAGCTTCAATGTGAGGTAGCACCAAATGCTTACTGTAAAAAAAATGGCTGTTTGAATCCTCTGATCAAAAGGAGAAAGAAAAGAGTTTAGTGATGCTATCTCTTGTGTAGTGGATGCTTAATGTAGACTCCAAAGGTGTTTATAAGGATGGATCTTTGGGAAAATTTGGATTGTGAAAAGGAGAGAGAAGGTGGAGTTAACTCTATGTTATGAGCGGGATTTTTGATTTGTATCATAAGGGTATTAGGGAGGTTCTAGTCACTTGAATTAAATAATATCCTATCCTTACCCCTAGCCTACATTATGACCCACAAGTCCTTAGTGATTCCAAGATTTGCAACACTACATTAGTAGCGAGTTACATGAAGGGCAAGCCTATGGTTCGATATATGTACACCTGAATGTCTTTGAGAGAGTGAGCCTTTTTAGATCATGTTATAATCCCTATTGTGTGAATCTCATAATTGTGAGTGGGATTCTCTCTTTTGGTGAGTGAAGTTACATCCTTGTAGTGTATGTTAAAATCTTGATCTCAATTGAGAGGGATGAATGCAACAAGTTGTGTAGTGAACTTCTAGGCAAACCTTGAAGTTTGAATTTCAATGATTTGAGATGCTTGTTGATTTTGATTGAAATGAAAATGCCCCCTGATATGGTTGAAAGAATGATGGTGATCTTTGTCGAGTACATATGGTGGTACCAATTGAAATTTGTGCATTTGTTTGAGTCTTTTTGTGGTTATTTTGATCTTAGTATTCCTATACGCAGCCCTTATATTGTGATAAGGTTAAGTCAATTTCATTGTTGAGTGAATGCTTTGCATGAGGAAAAGTAGTAGTTCAAGTTAAGGGGTCTGATGAGTTGGTAATTTACCAACTTATCTAGCTCTTAAGCATGAGTTATTGCCTCATTTTAATGCAATTTGGAAGGATTTGACGCCTTTATTATATTATATGCAGGTATTTCTTTGAAACAAAGATGATGGAGGAGCTGGAGTAGACTGCCTTAGACCTGTTTTGCACCTATGTGCAGCAAGTTGGCATCTGCGTGCCACAAGTGCAATGCAGAAAGAGTTGAAAGAAGACTTCCTTGGATCTGCTTTGCACTTGCGTGAAGCAAGTTGGCATCTGCATTCCATAGGTGCCACAGATAGCAAGTTGGCATCTGTGAAACACAGGTGCCAATAAAAGTCAGCCAAAATTCCTCCAAAAGGAAAAATCGTCCAAAAGACAATTACATACTTGGGAAGTGTAACACCCTAAGAGTCCCTAAGATCTGATTTGAGACTTGAAGTAGAGAACCAGAAAGAGTTGGAACCAGACCACAGTGCGACCCTTGGGACGATTCATAGGTAGAACATACAGGTCGTTGGTTAACTCGTCTATTAGAGGTTTAGAAAATGGTGGAAAATTTCCCAGAACCAACGAATGAAGGGACGACCCGTTGGTTCTTAGGAGGGGTCATTTGTTAGGGTCATTGTATCAGGTTAAGAGAATGCTTCGAAGTAGGTCCAAGTAACAACGAAGCAAGGGACGACCCGTAGGTTATACTAATGATTCGTTTGTTTGGCCGTAGGTTCCACCTAGCATTTTTTATACGATTTTCTAAGGGTATTTCCATAACTTTTTAAGCTTTTAAGTCCAAAGTGAGGTCATTTTGGGTTTATTAAGGGGTTTTACTTAGCCTAAACCCTCATTCTCTTCAAACACCATAAGTTGGAAATCATCTCCTAAGGAAATGCTAGGGTTCTTCATATTCTTCTTCTCAAATTCTCTTGGGTCTCCAAATCAAGTCAAGGAACTCTTCAAGCTAGGTTTTTAGGGTCATTAATGGGGTATTTCTTCTACCTTCATGCCCAATTGAACTTCATTTCATGAATTCAAATCTCCAATTATAATTTTATTAAAATTCAAGGGTTAGACCCAATTTGCTGAAAATTGTCTGATCTCTTTTGATTTTTATTCTCTGATGATATAAACTATGTTTTATAATTTTAAATATATGATTTCCATTATAAGCTCTTATGAATCTATATTTTCAAGTTATGATGAATTACTCAATTATGCATGAATTTCACAAATCTCAAGCATATGTATCATGGTCGGTCTCTAACATTATTTTCATGGCTAGTTCACGTATGTTATGCAATTTATGAATACCATGATTTATACTAGCTCATGCAAAACCAAGTATTTTTTATGATTATGATACAAGAACTATGTATGTTTTGCGAGTAATATTTAACACTGAGCAGATAAGGGCTCTAAACAACCCGAGTTCCATAACTACATGCCACCGTAGGATGAGGGATCCTGGCTAGTTGAGAGTGTCTCCCTCCCCCTAACCTAAGGAGTCCTCGCCAGTTAAGAGTGTATTCCTTACTCTACTGGGATCATGAGTGATATCACTTCTTTATGGTTCATACCCTTGGAAAGGTATGGACACACCTTCTAGCTAGGGTTACAAGCCGGGCCCCATGTATGCTCACTTGGAGTATGTTGATTATAAGAATATCCCACTATTATATGATTTTTTTCTACATATGTTCATGTTCATGCTTCACAATATTATGACTTATAATATGTTGGCTCAAAATACACTTTATGAGATTTTACTTGTGATTTCAATCATGTCCAGCTTTATGATTCAATTTTGAAAATCTTGGGCCATTATATTCAGTTTACGATCAGAATCTCATGTTGTAAACTAACTCGTACTCATGATTTCAGTTACTATTTTACTATCACATTTTACTTAAACCTTATACTCAGTACATTCAAAGTACCGACCTCATACTTTTATGCTATATCGTCTCATGATATAGGTTCAGGTGTGTAGTCTTAGCGCATTCGCCTTTGCTCCATTTCAGCATAGTCTCAGCTTTGGATGAGTCCTCATTATCTGAGGACATTAGTTTAGCCTTATGTATTGCTTTTATATCTTTCAGTTTCAGACTTAGTATAGCTAGTTGGGGGTCTTGTCCCTTCAACTCATATCATGACTAGAGGCTTTTCAAACAATTATGTTTAGATGTTTCAGTGGTGTTGACTTGTAGTTCCGTTTATGTTTTATGATATCTAGACTTTCACTTATGCCTTATATTATGTTGATTTCTGCTTAGTTTATGCTCTAAATTATATCATGCATGTAACATGGGTTAGCTTGGAGTCATTCATGGCTCTAGGTCCTGTGTTGCGTCTTGGGTCTATTCTTGAGTCATGACAAATTTGGTATTAGAGCATCAGGCTTAGGTGTGTCCTAGGGTGTCTAAAAGCCACATTGAGTAAAGTCTTTTTCGTGGATGTGAAGCGCACCACACTTATGAGGAAGAAACTACAAAATATTTTAGGAAACTTCCCTTCTTTCATGATCTATGTCGGGCGATGAAGTTCAACTCCCTTTATTATTCTAACTCGTTTTATACGAGTTTGTAGAAAATGACTCCCCATAGAGTCAGTGGAAGGAGAAACAACAATGGCAATGGAAATGGGTATCAGCCAGCCCTACCAGCTCCAGTGCATCCTTTGAATGAGCAGGTAACTCATGCTGAGTTTAGTGCTGGTTTTCAGATGCTGGCCCAAGCTTTGATGGCACAAGTCAACTGACATGTAGTTGCACCTGTGAACCCCAATGGGGGTGCTGCGGTAGCGAGAGTGCAAGACATCACCAGAATGAACTCGCTAGAGTTTCATGGTTCCAAGGTGGATAAGGATCCACAAGAGTTTATTGAGGAGATTCAGAAGATCACCCAAATCATGGGGATTTCTAGAGAGGAGAATGCAGATTTGGCCTCTTATTAGCTAAATGGGGTAGAACACATATGGTTCAGGTAGTGAAAGGAGGGTCGTAGGGTAGGAGCATATCCTATAGACTGGGATGAGTTCATGATAACTTTCTTGGATAGGTTCTTTCCTTGAGAGATGAGGAAAGAAAATATGGTAGAATTCATCAACTTGAAGCAAAACAATATGTCAGTTTAGGAGTATGCCCTAAAGTTCACTCAGCTATCCAAGTATGCTCCAGAGATTGTTGTCGAGTTGAGGGCTCGTATGAGCAAGTTTGTGTCAGGGGTCTCCGACTTAGTGGTCAAGGAGTTCAGGACCGCTATGCTTATCAGCGATCTGGTTATCTCCCAACTCATGATTCATGCTCAACAAATTAAGAAGTAGAAATTGAAGGAGAAGGAGAGGGAGACCAAGAGGGCTAGGACAAGGCACTTTGTGTACTTCCAGTAGAGGATTGGTGGTGGACACCATCTGCAGTCTCAACAGAGGTCATCAGCCCCAGTTCCATCATATTAAGTGTTCCATCTAGGACACTGACTCAGGGATTGACCATCAGCTAGACAGGGTGACGATAGAGGCCGTACTTCAACTACCACTTCAGCAGCTTGTCCATCTCAACAGGGCATCCTCTTATGCCGGTGGCAGACAACGCCAGAATCATTTTATGTATTGTAATCATGCCAGCAAAAGGAGAGCTCACCAGATGTGCTCACTAGTATGTTACGAGTTTTTTTATCTTGATGTTTATACATTGCTAAATCTAGTGGCCACATTATCCTCCATGGATCCTTATGTTGCTATCTGTTTCAGCATAGTCCCGAAATCCTATTAGAACCCTTTCTAGTCTTTACTTCTATCAGTGAGTCATTTATAGCTCGATGATTATACAAAAATTGCCCTATCACAGTTCTTCAGAAGGTCATCTCAGTTGGTTTAGTAAGGTTAGATATGAAAAACTTTGATGTTATCTTTGATATGGATTGGTTGTATGCTTGCTACGCTTTAGTCAATTATAGAACCCGATCTGTAGAGTTTTGATTTTTGAGTGAACCAGTCCTAGAGTGGAAAGGTAGTTTAGTGATGCATGTAGGCCGCTTTGTCTCCTATATTAAGGTCAGGAAGATGATCTCCAAGGTTCGTGTATATCATTTAGTTTGGATTAAGGATTCTATGTCTGAATCACCGACTCTTCAGACAGTTCTGGTTGTATATGTGTTCCCAGATGATCTATCAAGAGTCCTTCCCGAGTGGGAGATTGACTTCGGTATCGACCTTCTTCCTGATATACAATCCATATCCATCCCTCCTTATATAATGGCTCTAGCTGAGCTAAAAGAGTTGAGGGAATAGTTGAAGGATCTCTTAGATAAGGGTTTCATCAGGCCTAGTAAGTCCCCATGGGGTGCTCTAGTTCTCTTTGTTTAGACTAAAGATGGTTCTCTTAAGATGTGCATTGACTTTCGTCAATTGAACAAAGTCACAATTAAGAATAAGTATCCCCTCCCCAGGATTGATGACTTGTTTGATCAGCTTCGGGGTGCCAGTTTCTTTTCAAAGATAGACCTCCGATCCGGCTATTTAGATTTAGGGAGTTTGACATTCCAAAGACAGAATTCAAGACTCGGTATAGTCACTATGAATTTGTATTTATGTCTTTTAGACTAGCGAATGCCCCTGCAACTTTCATGGATTTGATGAACCAGTGTTTAAGCAGTACTTAGATAAGTTGGTTATTGTTTTTATAAATGACATCCTTATGTATTCTCGGAGCAAGGAGGAGCATGTCACTCACTTGAGAATGATGTTGCAGACTCTTAAGGACCGTCAACTATTTTCCATGTTTAGCAAGTGTGAGTTTTGGCTACAATCAATTGCATTTCTCGACCATGTGGTGTCTCGTGAGGGTGTTCAGGTAGAATTTCAGAAGATAGAGGCAGTAAAGAACTAGCTTAGACCTATCTGCTCTACTGACATCAGGAGCTTTTTGGGTTTAGCTGGCTATTACTGAAGGTTCATAGAGGGATTTTTATCCATTACTACACCTTAGGCTAGGTTGACTCAGAACAAGGTTAAATTCCAGTGGTCCAATGCTTTTGAGAGGAGCATTCAGGAGTTAAAGACTCAACTCATTTTTGCTCCAATTTACCCTTCCAGAGGGCATGGATGGCTTTGTGGTATGTTGTGATGCCTCAAGAATTGGCCTTGGGTGTGTGTTGATGCAGCATAGGAAGGTGATTGCTTATGCCTCAAGACAACTTAAGACTCATAAGAAGAATTGCCCAACGCATGACCTTGAATTAGTAGCGTTGGTGTTTGCCTTGAAGATTTGGAGGCACTATTTGTATGGGGTGCATGTGGATGTGTTCACAGATCACAAGAGCCTTCAGTATGTGTTCACTCAGAAGGCATTAAATTTGCGGTAAAGGAGATAGCTTGAGCTTCAAGACTGTGGCATGAGTGTCCTTTACCATCCTAGCAAGGCTAATGTTACAGAAAATGCTCTTAATAGGTTGTCTATAGAGAGTGTGTCCCACATAGAGGATGGGAGGAAAGAGTTGGTGAAGGATGTCCATTAGCTTACACTTTTGGGGGTTCTCCATACTGATTCAACAGATGGTGGTGTTATCGTGTAGAATGATATAGAGTCTTCCTTGGTGATAAAGGTTAAGGCAAGGCAAGATGAGGATCCTATATTGGTCAATTTAATGGAAGCAGTCTGAAATCAGAAAGTGGAGGTTTTCTCCCAATGGGAAGATAGTGTACTCCAATATCAGGGCCGATTGTGTGTTTTGTATGTGGATGACATGAGAGAGTGGATGTTGAGAGAAGCTAATAATTCTCCATATTCTATTCATCCAGGTGCCACCAAGATGTACCTTGATCTATGGAAAGTCTATTGGTGAAATGGCATGGAGAGGGATATTGCAGAGTTTTTGGTTAAATGTCCGAATTGCCAACAGGTGAAGGTCGAGCATCAGAGACCTATAGGTATGTGATCATGCCCAAATTACACCTCGCAATTGAAGTATAAAGCAGTCTCTATCAAATATAGTAACCCAACAAAGGTTGGGGTTGATCCCACAGGGAATAGGCAGAAATATTTTGTTAATGGCAAATAGACTAACTTGTAATCAATTTTTCGGTAGGGGGGTTTGAAAATAAAAAGAAAAAGAAAACAATTCTAGCAGTTGTTGAGTTGTTTATCAACTTACTAAGACTAAACTAGGATTACGTTCCCTATGATTTCATAAATTAGTAGGCTTTTACCAGTGATCTATCCTGGTGAATTTTGTGTAAGACTTATGTTTAACACATCTAATGTTTCTCGACTTAAGATCTACACTTATCTCCTCTAGATCTCAAAGTACATGGGTTATGTGCACCAATAGACATTTGATGCTTTCCACCCATCTCCTCTCGGTCTCCACAATGTTTATATTCTAGCTTTGCAATAAGTATTGACTTTAACTATCCTCGGTTAGAGCTCAAGTTAATTAGATGAGAATTGTTAATCTCAAATTTCCATTGTTACTCTCTTTTCCTAACTTCAACCTCCTTGGTCTGGAATGTTGAACATACGGGAAGTTTTCAACATTTGAAACCGCTAAAACATTAATTAAAACGAAGAGAATAAGAATCACCATTCAAGAATTACTATTTTGTTATGCCTACATTCGTTAATCAATCATGGTTCCCACAACTCTAGCCTAAGAGATTTAGATTCTTATGTTTATGAGAAAATAAATAGAAGATGTAGAAGAAATAATATTGAAATACTTACTTCAAACAAGTACTTGTTCAACAAAATCTCCAAGCTAAAAGGTTTCACAAGAACTTGATGAATTTCCAACAATTGTCAACTAAACTATTACACAAATTCTTAAAGTACGACTTGTGCAACAATTGAATTTAAAACTCTATATGATACATTTTATAACACCAGATGCCACACTAAGACATAGAAATAAAATATATTTATAATAGTAGATGAAGCCTTTGTTGTTCCTTCTTGGATTTGAATTGGGTTTTGCAGCTTCAGTTCCTAGTCGAATTGGGATTGCAAAGTTTGGATGGCTGGAACACTGTTGTGCGCCGTGCCCCTCATAGCGCTGGAAGTGTGGCACATCGCGCCTCTGGTCACACCATCCTGCCTGCGCGATGCTAACTTCTGTATACCTGAAAGTATCTAATCATGTGCGTTAACTCTTTTTCACAAATATATCATAAAAAACATGCAAACATACACAATTTGTTCTCAAAACATAGTAAAGTATGAGCAAAATATGGTTAAAAAACACATAAATTCTCCGTTCATCACCAGCCCACATGTAAACTATTGTTTTTCCTCAAACAATCTACCACTTTTCTACTCAAATTGAAGTACAAAATTCATCCTACGAATAGGTATACTTATACTTAGGATCACGAGAGAAATCAATAAAGCTCAAATAATTCACTCACATTCATATATGATAAACATTAAAATGTCAAAGTTCGAAAACACTTAGCTTTTATACCTAACTCAACAAGCATATTTTTGGGCCAACATAAATCATATGTAGTTTAGCAACCAAGATATAGCAAATTCTTACCATTGTGCCCCTCACAATTTGGAGAGATGCCCTTATACACTCAAGATATATATATCTCAATATGAACTTGGGCATAAATAAAACTCACTCTCCCAAAGAACTCAACATGCATGCAAAAGACGACCCATAGGCTTGCTCTTAGTGTAAATACTCCACTAATATAGAACATTGAATAAAGGATCAATTAGGACTTACATTGGTTATAATATAGGCTAAGAGACGGGTAGGAACTATTTGGCCAAGATAGTGATTAATCTCCCTAAGCACTTTAATATTTCACAACACCTGACTTTTAGCACATTCTTCAATTTTCCATTTTTCTCCTTATACCTCCTTTTATTTTTCAATTTTACAACTTTAGGTGACTTGTGGGAATTTTTTTTTCAACATTCAGCTTGTTCACACATTTTTTTTCATTATCAATTTTTTTCAAAGCTCTTTCTTCTTTTTGTTTTTCCACTAACATCATCCTCCCTATTTAGAAATATTCACCCTTTTCTTTTCTTATAATTTCCACACATTTTAGCTCTTCCCTTCTCCACTTATGCTTCTTTTATGCAAAATTTATAATTAAAGTGCTCTAGGAGTCATTTGGATCAAATAAAAGTTAATAGAAATAAAAAGAAATTTAAGCTTGTAATATGGTTATCAAAAGAATAAGCTAAAACTCAAAATGGCTAACTAGGATAATTACATTCAAGGTAGGTAAAATAGGATAAAAATAGGCTATCAAAGAAATGTCTATATCATTTCCTAAATTTAACATCCTTATTTCTCTTTGCACACACACTGGGCAAGTTCTAGACATCAATTTGCAAACATGGAGTATACCAAAATTTCCTCATTCACACAATGCCACAAATGGTTTTACAATGGAAATCAAGATTACATAAACACATATATCCATATTGCATGCATAACATAATTAAGAGCACTTTTTCAAGTACAAGAGTCAAGTTCCAAAAGACAATGTGTTTCTACCTTTTTCATGCATTTTGAGTGAATTTCACAAAGTCTCAATGATACCTAAAGTGAAGCACCTAGCCTTCATAAGGTCTCAAGTTCTTGCTTTTCCTAATGAATAATTTTCCCTTAAGACAGTTGTTATTCATTCATCATCGAGAAAAGTCATGACTCAATGACTAACTAAAAAAATCTAGACCCACTAATCGGTTCTAAGGAACTATCCACCATAAAAGTACCAAAAACAAAAAACGGTGAAACCCAAAACAAAATAAAACTAGAAAAAAAAACTACTACCAATAAGCCAAGTATGCAAGATAAGTCATGATCACAAAAAAACTAGGCCTTCCATGTATAAATTTAGCAATTAAAGCATAAATGGTAATGAAGTTTACTTCTCCCACCCCACACTTAATTGGTAGCACTGTACCCAGTGCTAAAATAGTAAAGCATAGAGTAAAGAGTGAAAGAACTCCCTGGGCCTCTAATCCTCGTCATCAGTGGGGGAAAGAGAAGCCTCCCGCATCTCAGAATCCTCCTCCTCAGCGTCACTAGACTTTATGTCAGAGTCTACTCTAGCCATCTCATCCTCTGTGGCCACGTCATCATCAAGGGGCTTCTCAAATCTAGGCCCAACTCTGCGAAGCGCTCTTTTGTACTCGTTCAAAGGATAATCCATGTTGAGTTGTTGCAGCTACTCCTTGGTCACCTCATTCATTCTTAGCTGTAGAATTTGCATGCCATACAAGTGACTCAACATGTTATCAATTCACACATTGCGCTCATTGCCAGAAAGGACTGGACCATGTACACCCTCAGGCTCTTTAGTTTTGGTCACATCAATTTCCCTTGGGTCATATCTAGGTCTATAATCTTCCTTTTCCTCCACAATCTGATGTCCACGCAGAAATCAAGTCAAGAGAATCCCAAACCCAAAGCTTTGGCCCTTTTTCACCCTCGCTCTCCTCAACACATTCCTAATGATCACCCCAATACTCACGGGCACCCTATTCATCAATGCATAGACAAGACAAACTTTCTCCCTAGTAACATGAGTCACATGTTTCCCAAGCACTAAACAAGCAAAAATAATTTTCAACCAATCACGTGCCTCTCTACTCAAGTGAGCATAAAGGAATGATACATGATATCTATATTGTTAGTGGCGGGTCCACCTTGCAATTGAATTTGGGCTACAAAGAGTATGTCTAGTGTCTCTATAAGGGAGTTTCTTTACAATATCAACTAGAGGCTGTGGGTCAACATTAGGTGTACCAAGTACTTTGTTCTAAATAGTGGGTGAAAAATTGATAATTTTCCCTCTAATTTTGACTTGGTTTGACCTCTCTTTTAGTTCCCAATTAGCAAGAAATTCCCTCACCATATTTAAATTACAATCACCCGGAGCATTGAATACAAAATCAAGACCAAGAGTGTGTAATCTATCTACCATATGAGGAAATACAAATGCCAAGCTTTTTCTATCAACAAACATTTCATGTGAGTATTTTGATTCTTTATGTTCCTTCAGCCATTTCTTACCTTCTTGCTCCGTGACCCAACAGAGCCTATAACACCTCAATGGTTGTTGTGGATGACTCACATCATTATGCTCCTCCTCACTAGCTCTTTTTGAACTCTTTGACTCATGGCTTGATGAAGTTGCTCCTTTCCTATTTCTTGGTTTTGGTGCCATTTATGGAGATTTCACAAGAAAAATATTGTCTTTTATGATTTTGGTAAAAAAGTTTGAAAGAATTCTGAGAAAAGATGAAGTTTTTGGAGAATTTTCTTGAGAGAGTAGGGGTGTATGGTGCACCTCTTGGAAGAATGGGATGAAAAATTAGTGTTTTTTACTTTTAAAATACTCCCAAGGGTCGGTCGATCCACGAACTGTGAAGGTTTTTCTTCCTGGACTACCTACCACAATGCATTGCTTCGTGTACTGGACTGGCGCTGCATCGCGACACTGGCTGTGGTGGCCCGTGCGTCGCGCTGCCTAGTGCGCAACAGTGTGATTTTTCAGTTGCACCCCTTTTCCAGCTTTCATGCTCGAAACTCCTTTTCGGGAATTATGATTTAACTCCTGCAGACTTGAACAAACAGATTAACTCAAAATTATCTTAGGTTGCCTCCCAAGCAACGCCTAATTTAACATCGCAACACGACATATGTATCTTAATTACTCTGACTTCATCAAGATACCTAATGGGATCATGCTCACATGCATTTACTCTCATTGCAAGGGTTAGGAATGGTATCACTAGGTAAAGTTCCCTTTTTCCTTTAATTCAATGAGGCTGAGATTTCCCTCACCTACTGTGGCAATTGCTTGATGAAGGTCGAATGGGAGTCAACCAATTGACTAAGGCGTGAAAGTTCCCCTCTCATCTCTTTAATTCCCAATCCATTGAGTCCACCTTCTTTATCATGTGACTCATCATATCTTCTAGCCTTGATGTTCCTCAGTCATTCCCAGTAGGTTCCCTTGCTTGTGGAGGTACATATGCTCCAACTCTATCATTTTTAAGGATTCTCGATTTCTCCATTACCTTTGGTCCCTTTGCCCAGTACGGTCATAGTCATTGTTCCCGTAATAGTTCCAACCTTGATTTTCTTGGCCTTGATGCCAAGAGTCTTGGTTAGACCCTTGGGTGTTAGCTCGGAAATCCCCCTGATTATTAACAAAATTTACATCTTCCTCAGTCTCAGGATAATTATTATCATACCAGGGTCCTCTCTTTTGCGCTTTCACTGCATGCACCTTTTAAGTATTCAAAGTAGTAAGGTGCTTGCTGATCACTCAAGCTTGGTCTTAAGGTTGGCCATGTCTTGGTCCTATTCCCCATCCCTCTTTCACTGCTTTGTTGTTATTCCTCTTGAGTGGCTCATAGCAGCGGCTTTAGATTCTCTTGTGTACCATTCCCTATTTGTCTTGGTCATCTTATCCAGTATCTCATTGGCTTCTGCAAAGGTGTGGGTCATCATGAACCCCTCAGCAGTCCCATCTGCTACGGCTTTGTTAGTTGCAGTAAGTGACCTATAGAATACTTCCAAAAGGACCTCCTCAGGAAGCTTGTGGTTAGGAAACTACTTCAATATTTTCTTGAACCTTAGCCATGCTTCATGTAGAGCTTCCCTAGCTAATTGTCTGAAATTGTTAATCTCATCCCTCAATTGAATCATCCAGGAAGGTGGGAAGAATCTCACCAAAAAAAGCAGCAGTTATTTCTACCCAGGTGGTGATTGACTCATCCAGTAGCTTGTTTAGCCACAAAATGGCTTCTCCAACTAACGAGAATGGAAATAAGTGGAGTCTAATCACCTCTTAAGATACTCCAGGTAGTCTGTACGCATTGCAGATACCTATAAAATTTGTTTGATATTGGTTTAGATCATTACTGGAAAAACCATTAAACAACTCCTTCATGCTCAGCAGGTGCATCATAGTACTTGTCACATCGAATTTAGCATTCAATGGCAGTGGGGGTGGAACAATGGCTCTAGTGTAGCTGACCTCCTCTTGCTCATACTCCCCCTTGAAGAGCACATTCCTTATGGTGTTTCATCCTTGATAACGAGGGGGGTTCTGTCGGTTCCTCTCTACTAAAGCGGCAGCAAGTTGGGTGGCTTCGACTCTTCTAGCTTTGTCCGCTAGTCGAGCCTCTTCCGCCCTTCATGATGCTTCAGCTTGCTGTGTATCATCCAACTCTTCCTCTGGTGGGAGGTTGAGTTGTGCCCTAGGGTTCTCCATGTAGACCTGTGTCTAGTCAAACACAAAACAAAATGAAACGTAAAATATGAAATAAGATTACAAGTTAAGCTCAAATACCAATTAACTATTTCAATACCGTATTCTCCGGCAATGGCGCCAAAATTTGATCACACCCAAATTACACCTTATAATTGAAGTATAAAGCGGTCTCTGTCAAATATGGTAACCCAACAAAGGTTGGGGTCGATCCCACAGGGAATAGGCAGAAATATTTTGTTAATGGCATATAGACTAACTTGTAATAAATATTTTGGAAGGGGGGTTTGAAAATAAAAATAAAAAGAAAATAATGATAACAGCTGTTGAGTTGTTTATCAACTTACTAAGACTAAACTAGGATTGTGTTTCCCATGATTTCATAACTTAATAGGTTTTTACTAGTGATCTATCCTGTTGAATTTTGTGTAAGACTTACGTTTAGTACATCTAATGTTTCTCGACTTAAGAACTACACTTATCTCCTCTTGGTCTCAAAGTCCATGCATTACGTGCGTCAATAGACATCAGATTCTTTCCACCCATCTCTTCTCAGTCTAAAAAGTGTGTATATTCTAGCTTTGCAATAAGTCTTTACTTTAACTATCCTCAGTTAGATTTCAAGTTAATTAGATAAGAATTGTTAATCTCAAATTGCCATTGTTACTCTCTTTTCCTAACTTCAGCCTCCTTGGTTGGGAAAGTGGAGGATATGGTCACGTTTCAACATTTTCAACTGCTAAAACTTTAAATTAAAATGAAGAGAATAAAAATCCGGTCAATTCACCATTCAATAAGCACTACTTTATTATGCTTACATTCGTTAATTCATCATGATTCCCACAACCCTAGCCTAAGAGATTTAGCCGCTTATGTTTATGAGAAAAAAATAGAAGATGTAGAAGAAATCATAATGAAATACTTACTTCCTTAAATACTTGTTCAACCAAATCTCCAAGCTAAAAAGTTTCACAAGAACTTGATGAATTTCCAACAATTGTCAACTAAACTATTACACAAATTCTTAAAGAATGAATTGTGCAACAATTGAATTGTAAACTCTATATGATATATTTTATAGTACTATATGCCACACTAAGACAAAGAANCTATATGCCACACTAAGACAAAGAAATAAAGGGTATTTATAATAGTAGATGAAACCTTCATTGTTCCTTCTTAGAATTGATTGTGTTTTGCAGTTTCAGTTTCTAGTCGAATTGGGATTGCAAAGTCTGGATGACTGGAACACTGCTGCGGCCACGCCCTTCATAGAGCCAGAAGCCTGGCGCATCACGCCTCTGGTCACACCATCCTGTCTCCACGTCGCACATGCCATGACACAATCGTGCCTGCGCAATGCCAACTTCTATATATTTGATCCGTCAATCGTGTTTTGCCATTCTTGCACTTTTAAGCCCAATGTAACACCCCAAAATTTCCTTAGATCAGAACCAAGGATTATAGCAGAAAACAAAAAGAAAACAGTACCAGAATCAAACAACGAACCTTAGTATAATTTTTTGTAAGGTCCGACGGGTCGTTGGAGGTGCTCGTTGTTTGGTTTCCAGAGACTTGTAAGAGATTTTCTAGAACCAACGAGGGGATTGTACGGGCCGTTATTCGGTTGGACAGTTCGTTCATTATGGTCGTTGGAATAGATTAAGATAATTTTGATGGAAGAATAGGGAAAACCAACGGTCGGTTGTATGGTACCACAGCTCGTTGGATTGGGTCGTTGGTTCTGTCAGTGTGTTGAAACTTTCTGGCTAAGTTTAGAGTCGTTCTGGATATATAGGTAGACCATAGCCTAGTGAAATTATGGAGACAAGGTTTTAGGATCAATTCCCTAGTATTACAAGTGCAATGGACGCATATTAAGTTCATAAGGAACCTCTAGCAAAAAGTTGAGTTGAGAGCTTTTTTACCGATTGAGTTTTTGTATAAGTTCTTACAAGGATCAACTTCAAATGAACATATCTCCCATCTTAAAAAGTTTTTTTGAGTGATTCAATATATAAAATTGAAGCGATTTGAGTTTTCTTACCAACACATCCGACCTTGCATTAATCGGAGTTTGGCGTAAAAAATTATGACTGGTTTAGTGAAACAGCACCAGACTTTGGACGGACCACAGTACAGGTCGTTGGTTGAAAGCACGACCCGTTGTTTCTTCCCATGGAATCCAACTTCTGAGAGATGCTCCAAAATCAGTCTAGAACCAACGGGGAATTTCAACGGTCTGTTGTTCAATTCAATTGGCTGTTGTTTGGGGTCGTTGAATGAGTTCCATAGTGTTTCGAAGGCAATGAGGGAAGCAATGACTGGACCAACGACCGGTTATTTCAAACAACGACCCATTGTATTGTTCATTAGTTCTCTCAGGAAATTTTCTAGATCGATAGTTCAGGGGTATTTTGGTAAAATTCTATGCTTCTAACTCTTAAATGATGTCGTTTTGGGACTCCTAAGGGACAAATTAAAGGAGTTCTCCTAGTCTAACCTCTCAGTCTTTCCGAATCAACTCAAAAACAGATCGTAAGCATACTTAGGAACTCTAGACTCTTTTCTCTCAAGGCTCAAGAACTAGGGTTCCTCTCCAAGGTGCAGAAGCTTCAAGATCTTTAGAAAGATCCTTCAACCAGGTATATGGGAATTTAGCAAGGAGATTGTTCTCCCCTTGCGTCCCCCAAAACTCTCTCTCTGTTAACTTTCAGTCCTAGCCCTGAACTTACAAAATTGAAGATATTGTTATTGTTCTTGATTAATTCTTGTAGAATCCTATCCTTATGTTAATTTTAGCTATTTTCCATCGGCCTGTAATCAAAATAATGCTTGTTCCATCAATTTAGAAATTCAACCCTAACTTTTGAAAAGTCAGAAATTAGAATCCTTCTTAAGCTTTGAATTCTTGAAAATTGTTAGCATCTTTTAGAGTTAGGGGATTCTATGATACTTGTATGTGTTAAAAACCCAGTTACTTGTATGATATTCAGATTCAGTCAAAAAGCCTATATGCTTTGTATTTTCTCAAAATTGTTAGTTCAGCTTCAGTCAAGTACTAGAATATTCAGTGTTAGTCAGAAATGTCAGCTGATCAGTTTGACTATAATCTTTTCCCGAGGTGTCAGTGGTGCCT
>JACEIK010013488.1:2823-25789 GCA_018107945.1 Datura stramonium
ACATCACACGCCTCTAGCTAATGATTTAGCTACTCATAATTAAGAAACTAAAGAGAATATTCATTAATAAACTCAATGATTTCACTACTAAGAGCAAGCAAAATTAAATTCAAAATATTTTTGCAATAATGGTTATACCTTGCTAAGGAAGAAGATGAAAATAGGAGAGAGCAATAGTCAAATTTCTTCTCCAATGGGGTTTTTTCTCTCTTTCCAAAGCTAAAGGAATGTTCAAAAGACAAAAGATATGTACAAAGTACTTTCTTCTAGACTATATACAAAAATAGGGCAATCAATCTCCTCTTTTTCAGTGTTAGATGTAATTGCCCTTGCTCGGGCCTTTTTTCACTTGCGACCGAATCAGCGGTCTGCCAATTGCAATTCGTGAACTACGGTTCATTTTCTTCTGCAACCCAATGATATTCTAGGACCATTTGGCGGTTTGCCAGCTTCTATCCGCGATCCATCGATTAATTTCCTCCTGATCTAGCAAGATCCAACACTTGTCGGTGATTGAACCGACGAGTGGCTGGTTGATGTCCGCGGGCTGCCAATTACATTTTCTCCTCAAACAAGTGGTTACTTGAGTTTGACCGGCATTTTTCCAGTGTCCTCTGATGGAGAACCAATTTTCACTTAATTTAATCCTTTTTACTCCACTTCTTGCTCTTTCCCTTCAACTCAGATACCTGTAAATAAAAAGGCAAAAAGGGAAGAAATTAATCTAAATGACTTGAAATCTAAGCTAAAGCTCATGCTTAAGAGCCTAATGAGTTAGTAAATTACGAACTCATCAAACCCCCAAACTTGAACCATTTCTTGTCCTCAAGTAATGCACTTCTTATCAGTCGAGTAAAAGGAATGACCTACCACTCCACAAGAGTTTATGCATCACTAACCACTTAACTTATAACAACCCAAAAATTCTCACCAACTCATATAAAAAGAGAAGCAATTTCCCCCTAAAAAAATGTGAAAAATTTCAAGAAGCAACCACAATTCAAAGACATGGTTCACAAATACTTCCATTTTGCAAAACAAGGGAATAGCTTATCCAATCAAATACACATAGCATCTCAATTAATAATCACTACACTTTCAAAGTTTTCCTTAGAGCTCACACTACTCATGCCTCAATCACATCTTTACTTCAGTGCAAATGTGTCCTCCAAAGGGATGATGCCACTTACTTCAATAGAAAAAATCCCTTTTTTATCATGAATCAATTCACACATACCGTATTGTAGAAAAAGATGATTACACTCACTCTTCCAAAAGAAATATTCATGCACACAACTTGACCCTTAGGCTTGCTCTTCATATAATTCACCACAAATGTAGAGAAACTACACTCAAAATCAATTAGGACTTATGGGTCATGATGAAGTCTAGAGGTAATGGTAGGACAATCATGTGGCTCTAGTGACTAGAACCTCCCTAATGTCTTTATGTGAATGCTTTAACCCTTCCCATCTAAATTTTATATCACTCCACCTTATTCCTCCCTTTTGCAACTATTTTCATCTTCTATTTCTCTAAGGCCTTCCTTGTAGCTCCTTTATCTATCACATTAAGCCTTGTTTAAGCAAGAGGTAACACCATTTCACTTTTCTTTTCTCTTTTGGTACCTTAAGGTTTCTCAACTCATCATTTCATTTTTTTACATACTTTGGTGCTACCTCAAATTTAGGCTTCTCATATTTCCCCTTTGTTTGAAAACCCCCAAACATAAGTTCTTTGCACCTTTATCACTGATTTCCTTATCTCTCCCTATGTCTTTGGGATTTCAGACCCCCATTAATCTCATCCTCTTACCACTAGCAATTAGGGATGATTGGTACCAAGAAGAGGGGATAAAAAAGGGAGCGTTGGCTTGTAATGTGGTTTCCAAGAATAAATAGTCCAAAAGGCTCAATATTGGCTAGCAAGGGAAAAAATTTTGGAGGTCATTTTGGGAAAAGTGACTAGTCAAATGAAAGCCTAAAATCATGTTTTAAGTGTAGCTACATCTAAAATTTTGCCTTGAGTCACACGTAGAGCAAGTTCTAGACAAGAAGAGGTGTATGATATTCACAAAGATCCTTATCACGCAAGGCATCACAAGTAAAGAGTCCACACAAGTTCTTATCATCAAAAGATTTAGATTCAAAACATGAGAACATGCAAATTCACAAGCCAATAGGGAATCTACAATGTATGACAAGAGAGTGCTACATTTCTAATTTCAAATGCCCAGTTTTTTTTTCATTTTCATGCCACATCCTAAAAATTTTTATGGTACCTCCCAAAAATGTTGCATAAAAGACTCAAAGAAAGAGATGGCATATTCCCTTAAGAAGGTTGCTCACAATCTATCATTGGAAAATGTCAACCCCACTTGATAATCAAAAAGAAAAAAAAATAGAAAACAACTCCTTTGGAAAGAACCGTGGTATAAAGAAAACCCTTGGAGTTTGATTACTACCTACTATTTACAAAGGAGAATAAAATAAAATATGGGTAACAAATTTAGGAATTAAGAACAAGGACCCATTAAATAGAAATAACATCAAAAATGCATTTCATGTTAATCCTGACAAAGGCTTTCTGACCATCAACTAAAAAGCCCAAAAAGGGCTTAAATTGGTCGATCACAAGCCTGACAAGGCACTCAACCCACCCCCAACAAAAATAATGTACATTGTCCTCAATGTATACATGACAATTAAAAGGGAAGGGGACTTCCTGGTGTGGTCATTTGTCATCCACTTCATCATCATCATCATCTCCCACTTTGCTGGCCTCATCCCCATCACCTTCCTTGTCACCTAAGCCCTCAAACAAATCATCTATAGGGACTCGAGCTGTGGAAGGGAAAGCCATAGCTGCATCAAGAGCACTTATGTCGGTGTTGCTATAGGCGTTCGGCTCTTCCATTCCTAAACCTCAGCTTGGAGAGAGGTGACGGCTCCGTCCACCATTTCCACACACGCACACAACTTACCCAAGTTATCCTTATTTGACTTCAACTCCTTTTTGACCATTTTCATAATAAGTTTTAGAAGGCTCTTAGCTAGCCGTTGGAGTTGGCTCTCAAGGGAGTGGTCATTTATGCAAGCTTTTGAAGATTACTGGACTGTGAGGAAGTAAGAGAAGGTAAGGAGCCTCAGATTGAAGCACCTCTAGAGGATTTCCACAATGCCTCAGGATATGGCATATTGAGATTGGGGGCATAGGGGGTCAGATCTGAACTAGGGGTGATGGGCTCATCTATGAGCTCAAAGGCCTGCATTTGCTGCCTCTTGTTCTTAGGAGAATTAGCATCCCTCTTGTTGGCAATAGAGATCACACCGAAGGCAGCACTAGGGGTCTCATCTGAGAAAAGAGGTACTCCTACTCTTAAGCATAGCTGCGATATCAGCACAGCATATGGCATTGAAGTGTCGACTTGTCTCGCCTTTCTCTGCATCTGATTGGACACAATCTCCCAAAATTTAATTGCGACCCATGTCATAATGCAATAAATAAGGATGGAAGCTTTCAAATTCACCCTCTTTTCATTCTTGGATGGCATGATTCTATAGCAAATGAAGTCAAGCCACAACTTGACCTCGAAGCGTAGGTCATGGCAAGATATCTCACCACCCATAGATGCCCAGAGAGGTGTGTCGGTGGTGATGACTGGGGCTATAACATTGAATTGAGCCTCCTTGTTGGCAAGGTGGACCAAAAATTAGTACCTTCATCAATTTCATCCTCCCAGAACAGCGAATTTATGGTTGCAGGGGTTATGTCAACCTCATCACTCCTTACTAACACTAAGGGTAGGCATGGAAAGTCCTCGACTTTTCCTCTGTGATTCATACTCTCCTTCTTGAACTTATATGAAGTATAGAATATCGGTATCAGGCTCTTGTAAAAATTTGGGAGAGGGTTGGTGAGGACATGCCACTGATGTTCTGTGAACTGGGCAATGATGTTGGGGAAGTCACCCCTCAGCCCCGCAAAATTGAAACGCTTCTCCATAGTGATGGAGTGGCCCTCACAGATGGCATAGTGCCCCTTCATATTGGGCACACAAAATATTATTGCCTCTCTGGTGTTGGCGGAGGCTGAAGAGGCTTTGCCTTGGAAGTGGCGATGGCCTTTCCTTTGCTTGGGTCTCTGGTAGAAGACATTTTCTGCAAACAAAATATTAGTGACACCCACAATATTTATTTTTGTATTTTTATAATGATAAAAATGAAAACAACCAACAACTACTCTAAAAATTAAATGTGAAACAAAAGGAGGAATTAGCAAGAATGAACTGGCAGTATCGGCGGAAAGCCGACAAACTGCAGGAGATTATTCGCGGACCGCTGATGAACCGCCGGTGATAGGCAGAACATTAGGATGGAAACTTTTCCACTGGCGACTTATCAGTGAACCGCCAGTCGCGATCCATGAATCGCCGATGTGATGTAGGGTTAAGACAATGGCCTAAAGCCAATATTTGCTCGAATCGGTGTTTCATCGGCGTTTCGCCGGACCTGACTGACAAATAGCCGTTGGTCATCGTCCCTAGTGCTTCAAAATGCAATATAATATCAAAACTCTTAAATACTCACTCACATCATATAAAATCCTTAACTACACACATGAAAAGGACTAAAATGACGATTTACCCTTAATAATGGCATCACCAATCTATCATCGGGCAAATTGGGTATTTTTAATCCTTTGGGGTTACTCAGACTTCGCGCCGCTGAACTACACAAGAACAGTCATCCCCCACACCCATTTAAGCATTAGGCCTCTATCACCCCACAAATTTCACATTGTATCAATCAATATCATTCAACAAGTATGTTCTCAATAATGAAAATATTGGGGGAAAGGGCAGTAAAAAGAAGGGAGATACATGTCATAACAACATCTATATGTAATAATAATATAATTGATGAGAAAATCAGAATGTTAGGAGTACTTTACCACAACACAAGAATGAGTACGAATAAGAGATGTGGGAGCTTGAAATTGTTCAACAATGGTGGAAATTGGAACTTTGCTAGTAGAGAGTGACAGTGTAGTGAGAGGTAGGTGAAAAAATTGGGGGATCTTATTGGTGAAGAGGGATAAATGGTATTGGTTGAGGAAAATGTGGATTTTTAATGGTGATTTCAATGTAGAGGGAGTGGGGAAAAGGGGATTGTTGGAATATGTGAAGGTGGGGTGTTGGGAAGATGAAAAAGTGTATGGAGAAGTGTTAAAAAGTGGGAAAAAGGGGAATTTTGGGAGAATAAAAAGGAATAAATTAGGTTTGGGCAGCTAAAAAGGGAATCTGGGTCGGATTGGTCAATCAGTTGGTCAATATTTTTAGAAGAAGGCACGTACCTGTATTGGCGTTTCACTGGCAGTCGCTGATTGTAAACAACATTTCGCCGCCTTACCCTCATGAACCTTAATTTATGCCCAGTTCTCTGGTTGTGACCAGCGTTTCACGGATTAGGTTCTGTGTTTCATAGATGGATTGTCGTTCGTGCACCTACTGCTCAGGTAATCTGACTTGAGCCGGTGGTCAAGCAGCAGTTCTCGAACTTGTATCAGTGTTCCACTAGTGGCTTGCCGGTTTGACTATTTTGTTCCCACGTTTCTTCTTCTATGATGTAAGGGTGCAGTGATTCACGCATCTAGACCGACGGTTCACCGGTCTAGTGCCCGTCAGTCTAGTGCGGGGCTTGCCTTATTTTTTGCTCCTCCTCCTTTCTTCTAACCTACTTAGTCCTACAAAACCAAAAAGAATAATGACACTAAAAACATTCAAAAGAACACACTTGGGTTGCCTCCTAAGAAGCGCCTTAGTTAACGTTGTGACGTGACGTATCTCTCATCTAAAATTCATTCTCCAGAGGATCATCATTTTACTCAGCCTCCTCCATACCATTCCCATCATTCAACACTCCAATCACTTCGCATTCATTAGGAGGTTCAGCGGATTGGAACACCTTGAAGGTAACCTCTTCACCTCCAATCCGAAAAATGAGCTCACCTAGCTCCACTTCTACCAAAGCTCTGCTTGTGATGAGAAATGGTCACCCCAAAATGATTGAAACTTCTACATCCATCTCGTAGTAAAGAACCACAAAATCAACTGGTAGAATGAACTTATCTATCCTCACCAATACCTCCTCTAAAACACCCAAGGTTTCTTTATATATCGATCAGCCATTAACAATCTCATTGATATAGGTTTGGTATTCCTAAGCCACAACTTCTTGAAGATTATGAGGGGCATTAGATTTATACTTGCCCCAAGATCATAAAGGGATTTCTTGAACACATACAACCCAATAGTGCAAGGGATTGTGAAGGCTCCTAGATCCTCTCATTTTGGGGTAAGGTTGCTCATCATTATAGCACTACATTAATGTGTTGTCTCTCCGGTGCCAACATCTACAACCTTCTTCTTCTTCAGCAGCTCTTTCATGAACTTAGAATATCTGAGCATTTGAAGTAAAGCATCCACCAATGGTATATTTATGGAAAATTTGTAGAACATGTCGATAAACTTGCTGAACTGATCGTCCTTCTTCTTCTTGGCTAACCACTATGGATAAGGAGGTGGAACTCTTGATTCTTGTTCGTTCTCACTTGAGGCTTTCATGTTTCCCTCCTCATCATCAGTATTTGAGAGAATCTCATCAACATCTCCCTCAACTTCATCCTCAACATTATCACAACCATTTGGTGCTTGTGGCACCGCATCCGATTCTTTTGCATCATTTGCCTTAGGGGCAACAACCTCTTTGGGCTTGATACTCGCATCTCCAACTCCTCGTGCCAATGGCCATGCATTGACTATCCTTCTTGGGTTTTGGAATTGTATCACTAGGAAGTGTTCCCTTCATTAGGGGGTCCATTTGAGATGATAAGTGGTTCATTTGGGCTTCCAAATGCTTGATGGAAGCTAAGAGTAAAATCACTGTTTGGGCAAGGTTGGACACCTTCCCTTTTAATTCCTTGACCCCGTGGTCGGTTGATTCAACTTTCTTGATAACCCTTGATAACATCTCTTCAATTTTTAAGTTCCCTACATCGCTTCACATGGTTGAGCTTGGGCGTTCTCAACTTTAGGCAGGGGAATATATGGATTCAAACTTTGATGAAAGCGGTCCCCCTCACGATTTTGCTCTATATTACACCATCTCTCATTTCAATCAGGCCACCCTTGTGTATCATGGTTTCTCCAACCTTGGTTCTCTTCCCATGGGGGCCAAGGGCCTTTATTAGTCCATTGATACTCGGGACAAGAACCCCTCATCTTATTTTCCATATATTGGCACTCCTCTTCATATCGTGGTGGCGACGACTCCCCTTCAAAATGCATCAGACCTTGCATTCCCACAGCATTTACAACTTTAGGCCCGACTCCCATCACATGCTTAGTCATTAACTCCAGCAGAGTCATCATTTTAGCAAGATTTTCATCTTTCTCTTCAACCTTTTTTTCTCATTTTTGTTGTTAGCACATTAGACCCAACATCATGTGGCGACACATTAGTCTCCCTCGTACGCCACGTGCTATTTGTCTTCGTCATTTTGTCCACGAGAGGTTTAGCTAAACCATACGTCTAATCCATGATTGATCCTCTGTCCAGATTATTGGCCATAGATTTATTTATGGAGTCTAGAGCTCGATAAAAGCTTTGAAGGATCACTCCATCATGGAGACCATGGTTAGGGAAAAGAGACACTTTCTTCTTGAATCTCAGCCACGATTCATACAAAGGTTCACCCGGCTCTTGCCTAAATTTTGTAATATCATACCTCAACCACAACATCTTTGAGGGAGGGAAAAACAATCCCAAAATGCTTTTTTCAACTCTTTCTATGAGGTAATACAACCCGGAGGTAGCTCCTCCAAACACATAGTTGCTTCTCCCGTTAAGGAGAATGGAAAGATCCTCAACCTAATAGACTCTTGGCTTATATTTATTATGTTAAAAGGCTGGAAAATCTCTAAGAAATTCCTCAAGTGACGGTTCGCATCTTTCGAAGAGCCCTTCCATCTACAAGGAATGTAACATCGTGCTAGTGACATGAAACACTACATTCCCCACCATAGTTGGTAGGAGAATAGCCCCTGCATCCTCAGGCATAATGGAGTTATCCTTGTCATTTTCCATGTTTTCTTCAGCCGAACTATCTCCTGCTTATGAGTGTTGGCTAATATGAATTCACTCTAATGACCAACAGCAAGAAAAACGTCAAACAACTAAGATGCAAGACCATTTCAAATTAGCAAATAACTTAAGGATATAAACCTCTAGTCCCCGACAACGATTCCATTTTTGATAACGTCCAAACTACACCTCTCTTTATGAGAGAGTATAAACGGTTGTTGCTCAAAATAAATATTTCCGACAGATGTCGGGGTCGAATCCTACAGAGACTAGCGCATGATTTGCACAAGCGTTGTTTAGGAATTTGAATTAATTTGCACAAAATCAAAGGAAATCAAACAGTAAATTTTTTGGGGGAAAATGAAGTCAATAATATGGTGGATTCTAACTCAGCTAGTTAAAACAGCAAAATAACCAAAATTGAGAGACAATGATGAGTGAAGACTAGAGGTATGGTTTAGATGGGGTTTTAATCATATGAGGATATACTAGATCATCAAATTGTTGCAAATAAGTGTAAATAACTTTGGACAAGATGTTGCTCGATGTTTTTCAACCTCTTGGGCACCTTTTTATAGAGTCCTTTCGAACCTCAAGGCATAATTCAATTAGCCCAATGAAGTTTGGGTTAGTAGCCGAGCTACTTCTAGCCATCAGCCACTAATTAAGATTATGAGTATGGGTTTTGGCTATTTCTATCCCAACACCTGCAAATCACATCCATTTTCACTATCAAATTCTCCTCCAATACTTAATTCTTCTTTCTCAAGCCAAAATCATGTAAGAAAACCAAACCCATATTTGCAACTATGGGATATCAATTAAAATTTGAAGAGAATTCAATAGATTTACACTAACTTAGCAATATTAGGATGAATCTAGCAATACCCGATCTAATTAAATACCCATCATCACACACCTCTAGCTAATGATTTAGCTACTCAGAATTAAGAAACTGAAGAGCATATTCATTAATAAACTCAATGATTTCATTATTAAGAGCAAGCAAAATCAAACTCAAAATATGTCTACAACAATGGTTATACCTTGCTAAGGAAGAAGATGAAAATAGGAGAGAGCAATATTCAAATTTCTTCTCCAATAGGGTTTTTCTCTCTTTCCAAAGAAAAAGGAATGTTAAAAAGATAAAAGATATGTACAGAGTACTTTCTTCTAGACTATTAAAAAATAGGGCAACCAATCTCCTCTTTTTCAGTGTTAGATGTAATTGCCCCTGTTCAGGTACTTTATTCACCTGCGACAGAACCGGTGGTTTGCCGGTTGCAATCCGCAAACTACCGTTTGTTTTCTTCTGCAATCCAATTATATTACGTGACCATTCGGTGATGCCTTCGGTGTTTTTCTAACTTCCATCTGCAATTTACCGATTTGTTTCCTCCTCGGTCCAGCAAGATCTAGTACTTGTTGGCGATTAAACTGGCGAGTCACTAATTGATGTCTGTGGGCCACCTGTTGCATTTTCTCCTCAAACTAGTGGTTGCCTGCGTTTGACCGTTGTTTTGCCGGTGTCCTCCGGTGGAGCACCGGTTTTCACCTGATTTCATCCTTTTTACTCCACTTCTTGCTCTTTCACTTCAATTAAGATACCAGCATATAAAAAGGCAAAAGGGAATAAAATTTATCTACATGAATTGAAAACTAAGCTAATGCTTATGCTTAAGAGCCTAATGAGTTAGTAAATTACCAACTCATCACTCAGCCCACCCCAACTAAAAAATTTACATTGTCCCCATGTATGCATAAAAAGTAAAAAAAGGGAAAGGACTTCCTATTGTGGTCACTCTTTTCAACCTCATCATCATCACCATCACCTGGTGCTTCATCCCCAACTTGGCCAACATCATCCATGTCATCCTCATCGTCACCTAAGCCCTCGATCAAATCATTGGTAGGGCATTGAGCTGTGCAAAGGGTGGCCATAGCTAGATCAAGAACACTCATGTCAAGTACTACCATCTCTATTTGACTCTTCCAATCCCGAACCTTAGCCCAGAGAGAGGTGGCAGCTCCTTCCACCACCGGATCTCTGCTTGAAATGCCCATAGCTCCCTGTACTAGTCCTTTTGGCCTCTCTCTCCTTTTCCTTCATCTTCTCTGCCTCTATTTGCTGGGCATATATTACCAGTTGGGAGATATGTACAACATTAATCGACATGGTGGTCCTACACTCCTTGACTAATGAATTTGTCACCCCATTCACGAATTTGATCATATGAGCCCTCGAACCAGCAACCATCTCTGGAGCATATTTGGATAGATGGTAAATATCAGGGTATACTCCTAAACAATCATGTTATTTTTCCTCAAGTTAAAGAACTTAGCTGCCTTTGCTTCCATCAACTCTCGGGGAAAGAACCTATCCATGAAAGTTGTAACAAACTCGTCCCGGCCAATAAGGACTGCACCAACTCCCCTGCTCTCCTTCTACTATCGAAACAAAATATGAGAAACCCTCTTGAGCTGATAGGAGACCAAGTCTGCACTATCCTCTCTTGAAACACCCATCACCTGGGTAATCTTTTGGATCTCCTCAATAAACTTCTGTGGGTCCTAATCCACCTTTGGCCCAAGAAACTCAGGTGGGTTCATCCTAATGAAGTATCGCACCTTAGTCATTGTCGCATTCCCATTTTGGTTCACATGAGCCACAACCTACTGATTGACCTAGGTTTTCATGGCCCTTGGTAACATCTGAAATGTCACCCTAAACTCGGTATGAGTAACCTACTCCGATAATAGATCAGTTGGAGTTGGTGGAACTGGTTGATATTTGTCTCTATTGCCATTGCCATGGACATTTATGTTTCCATTCCTTCTTCCATAGACTCGGTGTGGAGGCATGTTTCTAAAAACACATATAGCACGAGTTAGATAAATAGAGGGATTTACTTCATCACATGACATAGATCATGAAAGAAGGAAAGTTTCCTAAAATGTCTTGTAGCCTCTTCCCCACAAGTGTGGCACGCTTCACACCAATGGAAAAGACTCTACTTAATGCGTCTTCCAAACACCCTAGGACACACCTAAAACCTAATTCTCTGATACCAAGTTTTTCACGACCCAAAGTTGGGACGGTAGATCGAGAAATGGGATCTAGAATCACGAATGGCTCCAATCTAAACCATGAAACATACATAGAATGAATAATATCATTACAAAGAAGAAATAGAATATGATCATGACATAGGAAGAAGTCTGCATAGCATATCAACATAAATACAAACAGGAACCAACATTGTTGAAACATCTATACAAGCTATCCAAAAAGCCTCTAAATATCTTATGAGATGATGGGACAACACCCCCAACTAGCTCTCCATGTTTGAAACTAAAAGACATGCACATAAGAGATATAACCAAAATTGATGTCCTCGGATCTTGAGGACTCACCAAAACTGGGATAAAGTTGGATTGAGTGGGAGAGAGCTAATGATGGGACTGAGATGGATCATCTAAACCTATATCATGATACGATATAGCATAAAGTACATGGTCAATACTTTAAATGTACCAAATGTGTAGAGAAAGTAAAACATGCTAGTAAAGCAATATTTTAAAATCAAGAATATAAATCAATATAGAACATGAGAGTGAGGGAAACATATTAAAAGCCATATTACTAAAGTAAAAATAATCATAAGATATTCATCATAAGCTAAACATAATGACCCAAGGTTTAGGAATAGAGATCATATAGCGTACTATTCTTAAAATCATAAGGAAAAACTCATAAACGGATTAATAGGTCAAATATACTATATATCATAATATCATAAGTCACAAATATGAGTAACTGAAAACATAAGGAACAATGGGAGGCTTCATCATAACTGACACCATCATCATAGAGCTTACATGGTGCTCCAACTATCTGAGTCAAGTGGGTAGAGCCATCCCAAGCTTTCCAATTCAAGTAACGATTAAGGTGTGATATCACTTGTGAATCCTCGAAGGGTTTGAACATGAATATATACCTATGGTGGCTCATAGTTTCTGAGACTCAGTGTATACCTAAAACCCTTGCCTACTCGATTCTAGATACTACTCCCAAAAATATGCATATGGCTCATTATCATTATCGTGAAAATATACTTGAACATGCATGGGCTAGCTAAAACATGAAATCATAATCATATTTGACATGTGTGAAATATTCATGGAAGGAAGCCATAGAATTAGCCCTGATACTTGGACTTGAATTTAATGAAAATAATACATACTTGAATAAAGCTTCATAACTTCAAAATACTGGAATCATAAGTTTAGGATATCATTAATATTTGTTCATACTAGATAGTTTATCATACATGAAATCATGGTTCATATTATTGAAATTCATAAATCATGCATAATATCACATAATGTACATAAACTTGAAATCATGAATTAGTAAGTAAATTGAGAGTCAAATCTGCCCTATTATCCATAAATCATCAACTGAAACATGAGAGGATTGAACCCATAGAGTTAGCATGGAAGATTTCATGGAATTGGGTAAAATAATATAATTTCAACATAACATGATTGAAGACTTAAAATCATAGATTTGGGATGAAATTGGGCATGAGGGTGGAAGAATTCCCCCATTCATTACCCTACATACCTAGGTTAGATGAGATTCTGGCTAGGGTTTGATGGCCAAGATAGATTGGACAAGAAGAAATTGAGAAATCCTTTCTTCCTTAAGAGCTTGATCATTCCAAACCTTGGTGTATGAGAGGAGTGAGGAATAAGCTAAGTAAAACCCTCAATTACACCCTTAAGTATCCCTAAAATGACATCATTTAGTGATTAGAAGCTTAGAAATTTAAAAACTAACCCTAAAAAGTATGCTGGATTGAACCTCTAAACACTCTGACGGTGGATGTGACAAGGCGTCACTAACCCGACAGTCTATCTCTCTTACCGTCAACCTTAACAAAACAAAGGGTCCTGACTAGCCTTACTGACAGTAAAAGTGACGGTCGTCACTCCCTATACGATCCACTAGGTCCTCCATCAATAAGAGGACACCGAGCTTTGACCACGACGCCGTTAATAACGGTCCGTTTCTAGGCTGACGGTCGTCATCCTTGTCATCATAGTGTGACGCCGCAGGCGATGGTTCATTTTCCACTTGAAGGGTCATCGGTCCCACTTTCACACCTGCACTAGACCTATAACTTCAGTTCTTTTTCCTTCAAGGAGCCATTTTGAGACTCGAGGTGTTACAAGTGCTAAGTTCTACTCCCAAGTGAAACACAACAAACATATNATCTAAAATCTGATGTTCTAAGATGTAATTCCCCAAAAACTCAAAGACTAGACCCGAGACTTAAATTAGAGAAAACTAGAAAATCTGCACCAAGTCATAGAATGGGTCGTTCTGTGACTAGTGGGAGGCGACCACGAGTCATTAAGTGACTCGTGTGGGGACTCTGGACTTACTTGAAAATTTTGGAAATTTAGGTGACCACCGGTGTGACCATGAGTCATGGTCAACACCAAGAGTCGTGATATGACCCGTGGTCAAGAGCAAATTTAAGGTCGGAAGAAGTGGGGCAGTGAACCTAACTACTAGTCACCATGAGTCGTAGTCCATTCCACGACCCATTAGGTGACCCGTGGTGACTAGTAGGGGTTTTAAGGAGGAGTACCTCATGACTGGGACCACGAGTTGTGGTCACTGGCCACAACTCGTTAGGTCCCCCTTGGGGACTGTCGATCACGTTCCCCTGCGAGTTTTTCCAAGGGTCTTTCAGTAATTTCCTACCTTCTCAACCATGAACTATATCATTTTAAGCATATTTTCAGATTATTAGAGGGGTTAAACGGTTTCTTTCCTCTTTCTCCCTATTCAGACTCTTAGAAAACAACGTAGGCATTCTCTCATAGCATTTCAGAGAAAGAACTAGGGAAATCCTTTTCTCCTCGGTTTCTCAAAGAAATTCTTTAGGCTTCTTCACTATGTATGTGGGAATTCAACAAGGGAATAATTCTTACCTTGTGTCCCCAAATTTCTCCCTAATTTCTTTATTAGTTCTAGCCCTGCAGATTATCAAATATTAAGAAATTGTCAGTAATACTTTGTCTAATTCATGTGGGACATTATTTTATGTTAATGATAGATATTTTCCACCAGTGGTAACTGAAATGATGTTTGTTCTTGTGAAGTAAAATTTAGTCCTAGTTCTTGAACGTAGAAAATCTTGAATCTTGCAATAGTTTTTGAATATCAAAATTTTACTTGATTTTTATTAGTGTTGGGAACTCCCATGTCGTTAGTAGCATTGGAAACTCAATCAGATTATTGTCAGCTCAGTTTTAGTAAGTTTGTTAGAATTCTCAAGTGTCACTCAGAAATGTTAGCTGATTAGTTTGACTATAGAATTTCCCGAGGTGTTAGTTGTACCTCCCAGTTATCAAATCAAATATATAACTCAGTTTTAGTGGTCCACTAGGCGGTCATGACACTTTTATATAAGAAACTCTGACTAGCCTCAGGACCCCAGCTTCAGATTATAGTTTGTTCTGTAGACAGTTACGATGCTTTCATATAAGAAGCTCTAACCAGTCTTAGGACCCAGTTCCAGAATCCAGTCTAATAAGACTCTCAGGGTGCTTTCATATATGTATTCCTAACTAGTCTTGTGCCCCAATTTCGAGCTATCAACTTAGTATTCAGTCTAGGACTATCTAGTGGGAGTAGGACTTAGCACTGAGCGGACCGGGGTTCCAGCACACCAAGTTTCATAGAACTACGCTACCACCATAGGTTACTATTTCATTGGCCTCATGGTGCCAGACTCCTATGATCACCCAGTTCATGCCTTTATACCCTGGAAAGGTATATCGGGTCCTACCTATGGGGTGTATACATTGGACTCCACATCTAGCTCACGTGGTTATATGTCGATTATGGACTCTCCCACTAGTTAGCACAGCCCATTTTCAGATCACTTCATATCTGTATTGCAGATTTAGAACATGTTTGTGAGCATCAGACAAGGTATTTTAGACCGTTTCAGTTATTTCATTTATTTGGCTCGGTAGCTTCAGTTGGTCATTGCATGTCGTTCCAGTTTAGTTATTTCATTTCTTGGGTATGGTTTCTCTCACTTGTCAGTACTTTCAAAGTACTGACGCATACTTTTATGCAGTATGATTTTATTATACAGCTGTAGGATCCCAGTCTAAGCTTCGCTAGCCGATCACTCTCCGAAGACTTTAGCTATTCTAGTTGGTGAGTCCTCATACTTTGAGGAAGGAGAATATTTAATTCAGTTACGTTTTTCTTTCCTTCTATTTAGATTTGGAGTAAGCTGGGGGCTTGTCCCAGCAACTCATCAGTTATAGTGGCTTTCAGACGCAAATTTGGTTTTCAAACTTGTAGTTTTGTTCAAGTATCTTCAAATATTATGAATCAGATGTATTCTCTCAAATGTTTATATTTTTTCTTTAAACTTCTGCTGTATATTTATTTATATGTTTACTCATAATGCCAGTGTATGATGGACTAGGGGTTGACTTGGGGTTACTTTTGACTCAAAGTACCATGTCCAATCTGGGGTGTATGCTCGGGGCGTGACAAACTTGGTATCAGAGCACTAGGTTTAGAGTATCCTCAGATGTCTAAAAGCCACATCAAGTAGAGTCCTTTTCATGGGTGAGAAGCGCACCACACTTATGACAGGGAGGCTACGAGATGTTATTAGGAAAACTCCCTTTATTTCATAATCCTTATCGTGCGTTGAAATTCAATTCCAGAATCATTCTCCTAACTTGTGCTCTATTTTGCTTCAGTGAATCATGCCTTCATGATGTGATAATGGAAGAAGGGCCAGTAATGCTCACCAACCTGCCCCACCAGTCCCGGCAACCCCTCAAGATGACTCAGTGTCTCCCAAAGAGTTTAGGGCAACCATTCAGAGTCTCTCTCAAACTGTTACCAACCAAGTGAACGAGCAGGTGGTTCTAATCAACAATAATGGGTCCGCAATAGCTGCCCGAGTGTGGCACTTCACTCGGATGAACCCTCCAGATTTTCACGAATCTAAGGTGGTAGATGACTCATAAGGATTTGTGGATGAGATTAAAAAGATCACCCAAATTATCGGTGTCAATCCCTCAGAGAGTGCTGACTTGGCTAACTACCAGCTGAAAGGGGTGGCCCATGTTTGGTACGAACAGTGGAAGAAGGGGAGGCCAACGGAAGTAGGACCGCTGGAATGGGAGAAGTTCACTACAGCCTTCCTGGATAGATTTTTCCCTCAGGAGCTTAGGGAGGCAAAGGTAGCGGAGTTCATGAATCTGAGACAGGGAAACCGGAAAGTAGAAGAATATGCTCTGGAGTTCACTAAGTTGTCCAAATACGCTCCGGAGACGGTGGCCGAGCCAAGGGCTCGCATGCTAGCATTTGTTAATGGGATGTCGAACTTGGTCCTTAAAGAGTGCAGGACAACAATGTTGATTAAGGATATTGACCTCTCCAGCCTTATTTTCTATGCCCAGCAGATTGAGGCAGAAAAATTGAGGGACGTGGAGTGAAAGAACAAGCGGGCAAGGACTGGCCAATTAGATCATGGCCACCAGAGGTCTGGCAGTAGCAGCCACCTACAAGAGCAGCAGAGGGCCCCAACACCCAGCTTAGCCAGTGCCCCTACCTTTCAATCCCGCCAGGATCGGAGGGGTGGAACATCTGGCTCTCAGTCCCATAGTTACAATGCCGGTAACAAGTATCCAGCTTGCCGCAAGTATGGCAAGAACCACCCAGGAGAGTGTGTTCATGGTCGAGAGGGTTGTTTTGGTTGTGGACAGCTTGGTCATCGTCTTAAGGAATGCCTGTCAATAGGACAGGGAAGGTCACAATCCACTACATCGGCAGCTCCAGTAGGCAAACACATCAGGTACGGAGGGCGGTCAATGCCAAAACCATTTTTATGCATTGTCTTCTCGTCAGGATCAGGAGAGCTCACCTGATGTGTTTACGGGTATGTTACGTCTTTTCCACCTAGATGTATATGCCCTACTAGATCCAGGAGCCACTATCCTTCGTGACTCCCTACTAGCAGTCCAGTTTGATATCTGTCTAGAGGTCCTCTTAGAACCATTTTCAGTCTCCACCCTAGTTGTGAGTCAGTTAGAGCAGTAGGGTGTATAGAAACTGCCTAGTCTTAGTCTTCAATAAGGTCATTCCAACTGATCTTGTAGAACTAGAAATGGTTGATTTTGACCTCATAATTGGCATGGATTGGTTACACTCCAATTATGAGTCGATTGCAGAACTAGAATTGTCAAATTTCAGTTTCCAAATGAGCTAGTGTTAGAGTGGACGAGCAGTAGTACAACGCTTAAGGGTCGGTTTATTTCCTACCTTAGGGCGCAGAATCTTATTTCTAAGGGATGTATCTATCATCTAGTTTGGGTAAAAGATTCCAACTCTGAGACCCTAACTATCCAGTCAGTCCCTATTGTCGGTGAATTTCCTGATGCGTTCCTCAAAGATCTTCGCAGAGTTCCTCCTTAATGGGAAATCGACTTCGGTATAGACCTTCTCCCAAATACTCATCCCTTCTCCATCCCTCCTTATGGAATGTCTCTAGCTGAGCATAAGGAGTTTAAGGAGTAGCTAAAAGACCTTCTTGACAAAGGTTTTATCATACCCAACATCTCTCCCTGGGGTGCTCTAGTACTATTCGTGTAAAAGAAAGATGGTACCCTCAGAATGTGCATCGATTACTGTCAGTTGAATAAGGTCATTGTCAAGAACAGGTATCCCCTACCCAGAATTGATGACCTGTTCGACCAACTTCGGGGAGCCAGCTATTCTCCAAAATAGATCTCAAGTCGGGGTATCATCAGCTAAAAGTCAGAGAGTGTGACATACTGAAAATAGCTTTTAGGACTCTGTATGGTCACTACGAGTTTGTGGTTATGTCCTTCTCACTAAAAATAGCCCCTGCAGCCTTTATGGACTTGATGAGAGATTCTTCAAGCAGTATCTAGATATGTTCGTCATTGGGTTTATCGACGACATTCTGGTATACTCCAGAAATGAGGAAGAGCATGCTAATCACTAATCACCTGAGGATAGTTCTTCAGACACTCAGGGATCGCTAATTGTTCGCCAAGTTTAGAAAATGCTAATTCTGACTGAAGTCCGTGATTTCCCTCAGTCATGTGGTCTCGGGTGAGGGTATTCAGGTTGATCCTTAGAAGATAGCAGCAGTGAAATATCGGCCCAGACCTACCTCCCCAATCGAAATCAGAAGTTCTTTGGGTCTAGCCGGGTATTATCGATGTTTTGTGGAAGGTTTTTCTTCTATAGCATCTCCTTTGACTAGGCTGACTTAGAAGAAGGTGAAATTTCAGTGGTCAAATGCGTGTGAGAAGAGTTTCCAAGAGCTAAATATTTGACTCACTACCGCTCCAGTGTTGACCCTATCGAAAGGATCAGATGGGTTTGTAATATATTGCTATACTTCTAGAGTTGTACTCGGTTGCGTTTTGTTGTATCGGGGAAAGGTGATAACCTACGCCTCCAGACAGCTCAAAGTTCACGAGAAGAATTATCCAACTCATGACTTGGAGTTGGCAGCGATGGTGTTTGCGTTGAAGATATGGAGGCACTATATGTATGGGGCTCAAATGGATGTTTTCACTGATCACAAGAGCCTTCAGTATGTATTCAGTCAGAAGGACCTAAATCTTCGTCAGAGAAGGAACTTAGAGCTCCTGAAGGACTATGACATGAGCGTGCTCTATCACCCGGGCAAAGCCAATGTGGTGGCTGATGCCTTGAGCAAAGTGTCTATAGGGAGCGTGACTCATGTTGAGGAAGGCAAAAAGGAATTGGCGAAAGATATTCATCGACTAGCTCAGTTAGGGGTGCAGTTGGTTGACTGAGTTGAGGGTGGAGTGGTAATGCAAAGTGGGTCATATTCCTCTTTGGTTGTCGAAATTAAATCCAAACAGGATGAATATCCCATCTTACTTAAACTCAAGGATGATGTAGTTCTCAGAAAAGAGGTTGAGGCTGTTTACCAAGGAGGAGATGGTGTGCTCCGTTACCAGGGAAGGTTATGTGTATCGGATGTCGGTGAGTTGAGATAGGAGATACTGGCTGAAGCACACAACTCGAGATACTCCATCCACCCTGGTGCTACGAAAATGTACCACAATTTGTAGGATATTTACTGGTGGAATGGCATGAAAAGAGACATCACCGAATTCATAGTTAAGTGCCTGAACTACAAGCAAGTCAAGGTAGAACACTAGAGACCGGTAGGTATGACTCAAGATATCAACATACCCACGTGGAAGTGGGAAGAAGTAAATATGGATTTTATTATGGGTATACTTCAAACTCGTCGGCAACATGATTCTATCTGGGTAGTAGTAGACCGGACGACTAAGTCAACACATTTCATCCTAGTAAAAACTATAGATTCAGTTGAGGACTATGCTAGGATTTATATTCGGGAGTTGTTCAGGCTTCATGGGGTGCCATTATCCATCATCTCAGACAGAGGTACTCAGTTCACCTTGCATTTTTGGAAGTCCTTTCAGAAAGGACTTGGTACCCAGGTCAAGCTCAGCTCAACTTTTCACCCGCAGATAGATGGACAAAATGAGCAGACTATTTAGACCCTAGAAGATATGTTAAGAGTGTGCGTGATCGATTTCAAGGGCAGTTGGGATGAGCATTTGCCTCTTATCGAGTTTGCGTACAACAACAGCTACCCCTCCAGTATACAAATGGCCCCATTTAAAGCATTGTATGGTAGGAGGTGCAGATCTCCTATTGGGATGTTTGAGTTTGGTGAAGATGCTATAATCGGGCCATACTCGATTCACGAAGCTATGCATAAGGTACAATTCATCAGAGAAAGATTTAAAACAACTCAGAGCCGTCAAAAATCTTATGATGATTTGAGGAGAAGAGCATTGGAGTTTGTTATGGATGACTAGGTCTATCTGAAAATTTCACCCATGAAAGGGGTAATGATATTTGGGAAGAAGGGAAAGCTCACCTCGAGATATATGGGACCCTACAGAATTATAAGGAGAATTGGAAAGGTAACTTATGAGCTAGAGTTACCTTTAGAGTTGGCGTCTGTGCTCCGAGTATTCCATGTGTCATTACTGAAGAACTGCATCGGTGATCCAACTTTAATTGTGCCATTGGACAATGTTGGAGTGAAAGATAGTCTCTCATATGAGGAGGTCCCAGTCCAGATCCTTGACCGTCAGGTTCGTAAGCTGAGAAACAAGGAGGTACCTTCGGTCAAATTCTTGTGGAGGAATTAGCAGGTTGAGGGAGCTATGTGGGAGGCCGAAGAAGATATGATGGCTAGATACCCCCATTTGTTCCCTTCCTGCTCAGTTTCAGTTTAAGGTATCAATTTCCTTCCCAAAACTTCTTTTAGTTCCTGTGTTTCAATTTCTTCCATGTAAATGAATATGTGCATGATTAGTGAATCCAATTCAGACTTGTGACCCAGTTTAGAGGTAGTCATTTCCGCTAGTTTAAGCTTTCATGATAAGTGTTTGTGTCTAAAGATTGCCATTCTCTGCTTTCCCATGTGTTCTCCAACATTCGAGGATGAATGTTCCCAAGAGGGAGATATTGCAATGCCCCAAAAACTAAAAGACTAGACTCGAGACTTAAATCATAGAAAACTAGAAAATATACACTAGGTCACAGAACAAGTCGTTTTGTAACCCATGGGAGGAAACCACTAGTTGTTCAGTGACTCGTGGTGGGGAATTTTGACTTAGTTGAAAATTTTGTAAATTTAGGTGACCACGGGTGTGACCACAAGTCATGGTCAACACCATGAGTCATGATATGACTCGTGGTCAAGAGAAAATTTAAGGCCGGGAAGAAGTGGAGCAGTGCACCTAAAAACTAGTCACCACGAGTCGCGGTCCATGCCACGACCCATTAGGTGACCCGTGGTGACCAGTAGGGGTTTTAAGGTAGAGTACCTCACGACTGGAACCACGAGTCATGGTCAGTGACAATGACCCGTTAGGTCCCCCATGGGGACTGTCAATCAGTTTTCCCCTGCGAGTTTTTTCAAGGGTCTTTTAGTAATTTCCTACCTTCTCGACCCTAAATACGCCGTTTTAATAATATTTTCATATTATTAAAGGGGTTAAACGGTTTCTTTCCTCATGCTCCCCATTCAGACTCTTAGAAAACAACATAGGAGTCCTCTCATAGAATTTCAGAGAAAGAACTAGGGCAATCCTTTTCTCCTCGATTTCTCAAAGAAATTCTCCGGTCTTCTTCACCAGGTATGTTGGAATTCAACAAGAGAATAGTTCTTCCCTTGTGTCCCCAAATTCCTTCCTAATTTCTTTATCAGTTCTAGCCATGCAGATTATCGAATGTTAAGAAATTGTCAGTCATACTTCGTCTAATTCATGTGGGACATTATTTTATATTAATTATAGATATTTTCCACTAGTGGTAACTGAAATGATGTTTGTTCTTGTGAAGTAAAATTTAGTACTAGTTCTTGAACGTAGAAAATCTTGAATCTTGCAATAGTTTTTGAATATCAAAATTTTACTTGATTTTTATTAGTGTTGGGAACTCCCATGTTGTTAGTAGAATTGGAAACTCAATCAAATTATTGTCAGCTCAGTTTTAGTAAGAATGTTAGAATTCTCAAGTGTCAGTCAGAAATATCAGCTGATCAGTATGACTATATAATTTCCCAAGGTGTTAGTAGTACCTCCCAGTTATCAAAATCAGATTTAGAACTCAGTTTTAGTGGTCCACTCGGAGGTCATGACTCTTTTAGATAAGCAGCTCTGACTAGCCTCAGGACTCCAGCTTCAGATTACAGTTTGTTATTTAGACGGTTACGATGCTTCCAAATAAGCAGCTCTGACCACTCTTAGAATCCAGTTCCAGAATCCAGTCCGGTAAGACTCTTAGGATGCTTTCATATATGTATCTCTGACTAGTCTTGGGCCCCAGTTTCGACCTATCAGCTTAGTATTAAGTCTAGGACTATCTAGTGGGAGTAGGACAACACTGAGCGGACTGGGGTTCCAGCTCATCCAGGTTCCCAAAACTACGTTTCCACCATAGGTTATAGTTTCATTGGCCTTATGGCCTCAGATTCCTGTGATCACCCAATTCATGCCTTTATACCCTAGCAAGGTATATCGGGTCCTACCAATGGGGTGTATATATCGGCCTCCATGTCTAGCTCACGTGGTTATATGTTGGTTATAGACTCTCCCACTAGTCAGCTCAGCCCAGTTTCAGATCACTTCATATCAGTATTTTAGATTTAGAACATGTTTGTGACCATTAGAGAGGGTCTTTTAGACCGTTTCGATTATTTTAGTTATTTTGTTCAGTAGCTTCAGTTGGTCATTGCATGTCTTTCCAGTTCAGTTATTTCATTTCTTGGGTATGGTTTCTCTCACTTGCTCAACTCATTCAAAGTACTGACGCATACTTTTATGTTGTATCATTTTATGATACAACTGTAGGATTCCAGTCTCAACCTCACTAGTCGATCGCTCTCTGAAGACTTCAGTTGTTCTAGTTGGTGAGTCCTCATTCTTCAAGGACAGAGATTATTTAATTCAGTTACATTTTTCTTTCCTTCTATTTAGATTTGGAGTTAGCTGGTGGCTTGTCCCAGCAACTCATCAGTTTTAGTGGCTTTTAGATGCAAATTTGGTTTTCAGACTTGTAGTTTTTTTCAAGTATCTTCAAATATTATGAATCAGATGTAAGCTCTCAAATGTTTATATTTTTTGCTTTAAACTTCCGCTGTATATATATTTAT
>JACEIK010013491.1:2942-25787 GCA_018107945.1 Datura stramonium
CTAATGGAAGTTTTAAATACAATTTGAACTACGCCCACCGGTAACTGGTAAGGAAAAGGTTAAAAAAAAAAAGTAAGCTAAGTTGTACGATCTCGTTATAGGACCCATAAAGGAAAAAATAAAAATAAAAATATCAACAATTCAATCGTTCTCTCTTGCCTTCCATTTTCCCCCATTCAGCCCCCACCCCTCCAATCTCTCCATCTCTAATCCTCTCTTTTGGTTTAAGGTACTTCCATTATTATTCATTTCTGGATTTTTTTCTTTTATTGGAACTTCCAATTATGATTTTGTAATTTTCTGATCTAATTGTATATCCTTTGGAAAATTGCTCGGGTTTTGTCTGGGGAAGGAAAAATAATTGAACCCTGATCGGTGAAACTTTTGATTTGATCGACCGGCGAGAGGTTCTTCGTATTTCTTTTCCATCTCGTATAGGGTTTTCCTTCGTATATCTTTTTATTAATTTTATATTTGATCCTAGTAGAAATTAAGCATATACCGGCTGTATTATATGTTCAAAAAGTGATCTTTAGGGTAATCTGTTATATTTAAATGTATGGCGTGTTGGGTTTTCATGTTTTATGGTGATATTTTCAGGTAAAGAGTTCCTTTTTTGTTTAATGAAATGGAGTAAATTGGTCTGAAGTTTTGATTTTTCGATATCAGTATGCAGATTCAAGTGGGATATGGCTTATTTGTTCTAGGGCTGATTGTTGATAAATTTGTTAAACTTATTTTCTTTTGCTTTAGACTTTGTAAGGAAGTCGCCGTATCCTCGTGCATGATTGTGAGTAGCTATGGGGCTTGCGGTGTGATCTAGTTGGAAGAAATGTTTGAAATTAGGTGCATTTGGTTAGAGTTTCTTTTGGGTGTCTTTGTTTTGATTTGTGCTTTGATAACATTTATATTTCTTACGTTTGGTGTTATTAGAATATTTAATAGTTGGTGATCTCTCTATACTCACCATAGTTCCCCTCCCAGGTAACCATGCTCAGGTAATTAATAGTTGTCTGCCTGAGAAGTATTAATCAGTTTAATGACCTATCGTTGTCGTCTAGTCTTGGATGGTCATACAATTAAACATCAACTATACAGGAATCTCTGAGTTATACCTGTGTCCTTTGCTTACAAAAAACCAGTCTCTGAAATACTTTTGATGGTTTTAGAAGCAGTAAGATAGTACTATATTGTCTAGAAATAAGTTTTAGTATGAAGTTGAAACTCCTGGATCTGTTACCAGTTACATTTCTTCCAGTAACAACATTCTTATCCTGTGAGGACTAACTAATGATATCCAATTCTACTGGAAATAATAAAACGAGAGAAAAGGATCTTGGAAGCCTATCAGCTTGTCAACCATCTTGTGGTAGATGTTTTACAACTTTGCTTGCATTTGTTTCAGTGACTGTCAGTAAAACGGGTATCACGGAGAAGAAATTATAAGATAAGAGTTGACGGTATTATGAATGTGATGTATTCTCTTGATTGCTTGATGTAGAACTTCTTCAACCTCTATTTGTGAAAGATATGCATCCCCTAAGCAGAAGTTATCCTTGTTTATAAAAGTACGCTTCAGGCAAAGCTGTTTCGAATATCTCCTTTTTACCCTTTTAATTTGTCACTCTTGTGTTTGTTGGATGTCCCAAAACTGTCACCTTTTTGAGAAGTGTTCAGTATTATTTCAACACTATCCTTTACTATATAAGTTACTTAGGATATATTAAAACTTTCAATTTTTCTTCTCTATTCACAAATGTAGGGGTAAGGTCTGTGTACAACCCACCTTCCCCAGACCCCACTTGTGGGAATATGCTGGGTATGTTTTTGTTGTTGTGGTATATAAGGAAGTATTGAAAAATATATTGAGGACCTTTAACATTTCCTAAATTGGGTAAAAAAGTTATAAGTAACAAATAATATGGGATGGAAGAGTCTATGATAATCTACTGCTATTACAGTTGACAACGATTCAATTGTCCCCTATGTAAATCTATTTGCTAATTTTTTGCTCGTCAATGTATCAGATAAAACGGGTAATGATCTAAGCAAGGTGGAGTTGAGCAGAGAGAGCCTAGGCTAGATTGCGCTTCTTAAGAGTGAGTTGACCGAGCACCTTCTACAAACATGGCTTATGAAGTGTCTTTAATACTCAGCCTTAAGCTTGGCTAGCTTATTATAACCAGGTTTTCCCAATTTTGTAAAATTTTACCTTGTAGCGATTCGGTATATTATTATGTTGCACAATAATTTCAAATGGCTGGCTCGTGCGAGATGTAGTTTCCTAACTAGTAATAAGTTTTACATACCTCAGCAGATTTTTAGGCATATGGCATCAAGATGTCTTGTGATTGACTTGTGCGCTTTTTAAATATATAAAATGGTTTCCTCTCAACTGCTACTTCTTTTTCTCTAATATCTTTTAAAGTCTTGAGGGTGGGGTGGAAAAGAGCTGTTTCTTTTCACTATTTTCCTCTAGTAATTAACTCATTAGATTATTGAGTCAAGTCCAATTTAATGTTACATTAATATTATATCACTTAGTGATTTATTTTTAGTTGGGATTGGTTGGTTAAGTGTTCTAATGGTCATAGACCATATATCCAGCAACTATCCAAAAAGTTGGATTTTTTATCTGGATTTCTGTATATTATAATTGCAGAGTCCCTTAGACATGGGATATGGACATACTTTTTAATTTTATGATGTAAGAATTTACATAATGAGCTTGTAATGTGGCAAGTGGGCAGGTTTATTGCAGAAATGGAATCTTCAAAAGAGACAGGTTGCCAGACCAGAGAAGGCCCCATCCTTTGTATCAACAACTGTGGGTTTTTTGGTAGTGCAGCCACCATGTATATGTGTTCCAAGTGTCACAAGGACATGATACTGAAGCAGGAACAAGCTAAACTTGCAGCTACATCCATTGAAAACATTGTAAATGGAAGCTCAAACAGTACTGATAAAGAGACTGTTGGTGCTGCAACCATTGATGTGCAAACTGGCTCAGCAGAATTAATGGTTGTCTCAATAGAAACGTCTGCAGATGTAACCTCAGGGCAGAGATCAGAGATGAAGCTAAAAGAGGGCCCAAGTCGGTGCAATACTTGTCGCAAGCGTGTAGGTTTAATAGGTTTCGGCTGCAAGTGTGGAAATCTTTTCTGTGCAGTTCATCGTTATTCGGACAAACATGACTGCCCCTTCGATTATAAGAATGCTGGTCGGGATGCTATAGCTAAAGCAAATCCTGTGGTTGTGGCAGAAAAGCTTAATAAGATCTAGGAGCCTTTGTTGAAGGTCACATGAATTGAAGCATGATGCATTAGCTTTAGGCTCTGTCCATCTCCCCTATGAGTTTGCCACTTGTCTTATAAGGTCACCCTATATGCAGATGGTATAAGGCAACAAAAGCGGAGCATCTTGCAAGTTCATTACAGCCCTGTCAAGTGCTAGAATGGCTCCAGTGTGTAAGTTGTTTGTGCTGGCTTGGTGGACATCTTCATGCAATTTGTAATTTGTCGTCGTTCATCCTGTTTCTGTGCTTAATGTCTTATCCCTTTTTAATTGAAAAAAGGTTTCTTTTTCTTCAATGGCTCTGTTCTGTGCCCTTTCATGTCCAGTGTTCTTGGTCCATTTGCCTTTCTGCTATATGATGTTCGACATTTCTGTATATTTCATTTACCAAGTAATTTCTGTGTATAAAGTGTATTTTGCTTTTGAGGATAAGCATGCAGGCCTTGCCGTTTCATCCTCCTGGAATGGGGCGGGGTGGGGCTGAAATAAGGAAAACGCTTATCAGGGTAGCTCAGGGTGGATTAAAATTTTGGCTGGTTGAGAGCTGCCCTACTCCATATACATCCCTATTAGTGCAGGGTTGGTCTTTGCAAGGCAACTCCCTCTCACTTCGTCCTCCCGCAGTCCGGGTTTCCAGTTGCCACCATCTGTCGCTCCCATCAATCTTCATATATTTGGTTGAATATTCTGTGTTTTGTAAGGCTTGGTTGTTTATAGCTACAAATTTGAGGAACCCTGTTCTTGAAAAAGGCCAAGGTTCATGGTTGGTTTACTAGTTACTTCCTGTCCTCTACTATGTGGCTGGAACTAGGGGTGTGCATTTATTGGTATATATTGAATTATCAAGCCAAAATTTCGATTTTGGTATACAGTACTTTGATATTTAGTGTGGTATTTGGTTTAAGTTTCTAAGAAATCAATGTTCAGTATGGTATTAGACATTCTGAAAAGTTACTTAAATATCAATACTGTACCCGAAAGAGACATATTTTAGATTAAAACATAAATATAAAAGGCCTTCAATTTTACTTCCTTTGTCCTTGTCTTTTTCTTTTTTTCAAAAACTTTTTCACCCCTTTTAATACCTGCCTAGCGTTTTGACCTTCTCACCTTTAGGTTTTTGAAATTAGAAATCACAATATTTATTAAGAATTGATGGTAGTCTAGTCCAAAAATTAATGCATGATCACGCAGGTCTTTCTTCTAGTTGATTCAAATTGGAAGTTTCAAACGGTAGTTTCTTTGATTTAGTATGCAAGATTTTTTTTTTTACCTAAGGACAAATTGAAGTTACAGTTCTCTATCCGAGCAGAATAAATTGAAGTTATCTCACTGAATAAATTGAAATGAAAAGAAGAAAACCTATCAAATTTAGTTATGTATAATATTTTAAGAGATCTAATATAAAAATATTTAAATATCAAATTAAAATATTAAAAAATCATACCAAATCAGTCGACAAACACTCTTGCCTAGGATTGTACATAGTTTAGGTTGGATTGAAATTTTTAAATATCAAATCAAATTAATTGTATCGAGTTTTTAAATCTACAAATCAAATCAAATCAAATCAATTGGAAGTTTGAGATCTTTCTGCATGAACACATATTGTAAGCTCTTGTAGTCCGTAAACATATCCACATGGACCTCATACAAATAGTGTCGTCATATCTTCAATGCGAACACCACCGTGGCCAATTCAAGGTCATGGGTCGAATAATTCTTCTCATGAACTTTCAACTGTCTAGAGGCATATGCTATCACTTTCCCACGCTGCATCAATACAGACCCAAGTCCAATCCTCGAAGCATCGCAATACACCATGAAACCATCAGTACCCTCGGGTAGGGTTAATACCGGTGCTGAAGTAAGTTGAGTCTTCAACTCTTGGATGCTCTTCTCACAAGTATACGACCATTGAAATTCACCTTCTTCTGAGTCAATTTGGTCAAAGGTGCTGCAATAGATGAGAAACCTTCAACAAACCTTTCATAATAGCCAGCTAAACCCAAGAAACTCCGAATATCTGAAGGATTCACCGGTCTAGGCCAATTCTTCACCGCCTTGATTTTCTGAGAATCTACCTTTATGCCCTCACTTGATACCACATGGCCCAAAAATGCTACGGAGTTAAGCCAAAACTCACACTTGTTGAATTTGGCATACAATTGGTGATCCTTGAGAGTCTTAAGCACTACTTTCAAATGAGCGACATGCTCCTCGTTGCTCCGAGAGTATATCAGGATGTCATTAATGAACACAATCGCGAACATATCCAAATATGGCTTGAATATTCATGAAAGCTGCAGGAGGATTCGTTAGTCCAAAAGACATAACTACAAACTCATAATGACCATACCGCGTCCTAAAGGCTATCTTCGGGATATCACACTCCCGAACCCTAAGATGATGATACCCGGATCTGAGATCTATTTTTGAGAAACACTTGGCACCCTGAAGCTGGTCAAATAAATTATCAATCCTGGGTAGAGGATACCTGTTCTTGACGGTGACTTTGTTCAATTCCCGATAGTTAATGCACATCCGAAGGGAACCATCCTTCTTTCGGACAAATAAAACTGGTGCACCCTAGCTGATGATAGTGTTGGAGCTAGTAACCTCTACTGAAACTGAGGGCGGTGACCACTGCCGGATCTCTGATGAGTAAACCCATGGCTATCTGTCCGAGCCCTCTTTGACTCCCTCTCCCTCGCATGATCTGCCTCCATCCCTGCTGGGCGTACAACACTATATGAGTAAAGTCCATATCCTGATAAAGCATGGTAGTCTTGCAATCTTGTCCAAATAGCCCGCCACGCCATGAACAAATCGGCTCACCTGCACTCTCTGATCAATCACTAACTCTGGGCATATTTTGACAAGCGAGTGAACTCAAGAGCATATTCCTGTACCTTAATCCTCCCCTGGTTCAAATTCACAAATTCTGCTGCCTTCAACTCTCTCATCTCGCGAGGGAAGAATCGATCTAGAAACGCCATGTGGAACTCCTCCCAAGTGATTGGGCTTGCTCCGGCGGCCCTAGTGTCTCTCCATTGCCTGAACTAGATATGTGTGACCCCTTTCAGCTGATACAATGTCAACTCTGCACATTCAACCCCATTCACCCCCATAACCTGGGTGATCTTCACAATCTCATCAATAAACTTATGCGGGTCCTCATCCACTCTTGACCCAAGGAACTTTAGCGGGTTCATTCTCAAAAAGTATCTGACCCGAGCCGCTGCTGCATTGCCATTTTGCGGAACATGCGCAACCGCCTGCTGATTGACCTGGGCGGTCAAGGCCTGTGCGAGCATCTGAATAGCGGCCGAAAACTCAGCATGAGCAACTAGATCTGGTTCCTGGGGCTCCTGAACTGGTGGGGCAGGCTGATGCCCATTCCCATTTCCATCTTTATGTCCTTCACCATTTCCATTCCTCCTACTGTTCATTCTTCGAGGAGCCATGATTCTGCAATCGCGAATAACACGAATTAGAAGGATAGAAAGGCTTTTCATCGCATGACCTAGATCATGAAAGAAGGGAACATTTTCTAAACGTCTTGTAGCCTATTTTTCATAAGTGTGGCGCGCTTCACACATGTGAAAAAGACTCTACTCAAGGCGGCTTTTGAACACCCTAGGACACTTCAAACCTATGGCTCTGATACCAAGTTTTTCATGACCCGAACATAGGACCGGATCGAGACACGGGACAAGGAGCTCCGAGAGACTCCAAGTCGACCCATGGCATGAACATTCATCTAACTTCATATCATCAACGGAATACCTAACATATCAATATTTAGGAAGCATGAACATAACATAGCATAGCATGATAATCAGTACCAAATAAATACATAACAGCGGAATAATACATATAGTCTGAAATCCTCTAACGTAACAGATGGGTTGATGGGATACCATCCCCAACTAACCCGACAACTAAAACTAAAAGAACACATCAATGTCTGAATCAAATGATCCTCGGAGAATGAGGACTCACCAATAGGCTAGATGCGAAACTCCGTAACAAGCTAATGACGATCATGGATCTGAAGATCGGAGCCTGTATCATGAAATAATACAACATAGAGTATGCGGTTAGTACATGAAATGTACCGAGTATATAAGGTAAGTAAAACGGACATTTAAAAATACGTAAAAGCTCATAAATGATCATAATAGAAGGACATCATGTTCGTATCATAAACATCATAAGATAATATAAGGCTCAAGGTTTTCAAATCATTCGTAAACCATTCATTATCATAATCATAAGAAAACTTTATCAAATCATTACTTGAGCCAATAACATAAACATAACAATGCATAAACATGCGGAACAATGGGAGGACTCGTCATAACTAACACCATCATGGTAGAGCCTTTCATGGTGCCCCAACTATCTCACTCAAGTGGGTAGAGTCGCCCCTGGCTTGCTAGGCGAGGAACGCGCATTATGTGATATCACGAAAGAGGGGATCATTATCATTGTAATGTATCATTATAAACCCACGGTGGCACGTGGTTATGAGACACTGACGTAGTCCTTTGAACACCGGGCTTCTCGGTGCTAGACACGACTCCCAAAAATATGCACATTTGGCTAATGTATGATTCAATTACATCATTCATTAAGATTCATGGTCAAATAAATATTTATCATTCATTGATCCCCATTAAAACATGATTATCCAAGAATCAAAGGCCCTTTAGTCGGCCAACATCATAAATCAATAAATCATTAGATCCATTTCATAAATCGTAAATTATTTTTCAACATGTGGGCATTTCCCAATACTTTAACATGCTTTACAATACTCAATTCATTCAAAACATGCTTATAAACATGGGTAACTCGAAAACAAGCTTTTCATCATCAATAATTCATAAGACTTGAGCATTCATCATAAACTTTGACTTTCATGAACTTTTCATAAATGTAAAATTTTATTTATAAAACTTGAAACATGATTTTAAATAAAAAACAACATAAAACTTGCCCAAAATTTGTAATTCAACAATAGTAACTCAATTAGATCAAGCCCATGTAGGGAAATCAGATTTTCATGCATTGGGTAAAACCCCATGATTTTAGATTGGAATTTCATGAAACTGAAAGAGATTGGACATGGGTGTGAAAGGATTCACCCATTCATAGCCCTACATACCTGGGTAAGATAAAATTTCAAAACTCTTTGAAAGCCTAAGGAAAAATTGATGAAGAAGATCTTGAGAACTAGCTTGATCACTCTTAAATCTTCCTAATTTTGCATGCATGAGAATGAATAGGTTAGGAGGGCTTAACCTATCCTAACATACTCAGGAAATAACATTAAAAATTTTAGTTTAGGGCCTTAGAGCGTATGAATGATGAGAATACCCTTAATGAAATACCCTGAAAAATCTGCACTGGACGCTCAAACGGACATACCAACGAGTCGTTGGAGGATACCACGACTTATGGTACGATTCGTCACCTTCATTGCCAAGACCCTGATATTGGATTCAACCCACGACTCTACAGGATGAGTCGTCCTTTCATCTAACGGGTCATTGGTTCGATCGTCGTTTGTCTCCTGAAGATCCTGAACTTCCCCTCACAATGAGCCTCACCATGACTCGTTGTTCCCTCTACGAGTCGTGGTTTACTTCCGTTAGGTCCACTGGAAATTTTAGACCACCCATACAATGACTCATGACCACGAATTTTTACATCTCACAACGGGTCGTGGGATGACCCGTTACATTCCCAAATGCCAAAATCCAATACCTACCACAGTTACAAAAGACAACTCGTTATTTCCAGCAATGAGTCGTTACATCACCCCTCATTTACACTGCCACCGGACTTTCACTTCCCTCGAATGGATCCAACGGGTCGTTGGTTGGACCAACGATCCGTTGGGTTATCCGTCCTGCAACATTTCCCCTAGTTTTCAGTCAACTTCCATCTTTGATATCGGGTCTAATCTTAGGATGACGGACTTGGCCTTTTTCTGACTCGAACTTGACTATTACTGGNTGGGTTATCCGTCCTGCAACATTTCCCCTAGTTTTCAGTCAACTTCCATCTTTGATATCGGGTCTAATCTTAGGTACTCTCGGGGCATTACAATTTTTCTCTGTGGATAGATCTACTCAAAATTCAAGGAGAACTCCGATTACCCAGCCCCTTGAATTTTGCAAAGGAATAAAGAGACATTTTCCCCTATTTACAAGAACAGTCTCTCACTTTTTTTGTGTTCTCTTACAATTGAGGAAGGAATGAGAAAAGATGTGGGAATTACATTAAGGCATAGGCATTTTGAATACTATTAGTAGTAGCAGCAGATAATTGATATTTTTCATGATTTTTCTTTTTTCATTAATTTTCATATGTGTTGCCTGTGTTAGAGGAGTTCAATGTATTTCATAAAATCTTGAACTATTTCTTTGAATCCAAATAGATAGATATTTAGATTAGTGATGTGTTTTGAATTTACTGTTGTGCGAAAATTATTTATGCTATTTGGTGGAAGACTCAAAAATGCAAAATATCTTGAACTAACAACTAAACCAGTAGGTGAAACATGAAATTCATACATTGTGAATTGAACTCATCCAAAAATGATTAGCCAGAACTCAACAATAACAAGAAAGTAAAAAAAGCAAAACGAAATGAAACAGAGAGGTGGAAGAGAACAACCCTACCATCTACTTCATCAAAAAAATTCTTTAGTATGCATAAATACATATTAGAATCGCTGAAGAATTTTGTCAAATACATGGAGGACTAAAGATTGATTTGAAATTATTTGGTCAGAATACTACAGGGCAAATGCTAAAACAAAATGCATACAGTAACGACAAAAAAATCAGACCACAAATAGGAAACGAAGAGTCCATAATTACACACAAGAGCACAAAACAAAAGTTGTTCAGTTGTAAATTTTGATGTGCATAGAAGCCATGCTACTTAATAAAAAATAGAAATAGACAAGAAAGGGAAGAATAAAGAGATGAGACCACTATGAATGACACTCACCCGAAAGAGAACACAAATCAAAAAATTCAACCGAAACTAACCAAACATAAATCAACAATGATATATGTTGAATATTCATTAAGAAAAGAGAGAACATAAAATTTTTTAATACCACAATCATGATTATCATTTTCTAATTCTTTAATCAAATAAAGGAGCAAAACATAAGATTGTCTAACTTAAAATGCCAATGGTGAGGATCCATCAAAAACATGATGCAGATTCATAGTTAAATTAGTTAGCACCAAAATCAGGATGCATTTGGTATAAAAATACATTTTTGTTTGCACAAATAAACACATTTCACAAAAACACATATGTTGGCAATTTTTTCAACTACTGCTTTGCATCTCTAATGATATAATTAGAGTTGAAACAAAAGACATGAGATGGTTTGTCCTTTGTGATTCACAATTAGTAAGAGTAGAGGAATATCACACAGAATAAGATGAAAGAGGTGATTTGGTTTATCTTTGAACCATTCAAATAGTAATTAAAGCCGAGAATCCGAATTCAGGAGCATCTTTGATATCCCGAATACAACTTAAAGAAAATGGGTTTCGCAATCTTAACAGGTGGCCATGATAATGAACTTGATCTCTCCAGACAGAAAGCTCTTGATGACACCATGACTGAGCCCTAACAGTTATATGTCGACACCCAGCATAGGATTCAAGGTCCTTCAGTTAAGGCTAGTGTCTGAAACTTTGCAAGAGAACCGAACTTTTGAGAAAAGACACAATATAATAAAAATTATAATATAACAATTTCAAATCTCTCGTGATAAGACCACAATGATTCTATCCACACATATATACATAAAAGATCTATAAATCATTTCAAATTTTTTTCACAAAGTCATATGAGAAACACAATATCAGAAATATTGAGATGAATATACTTTATATTCATAAGGAAATTAAAACACTAGAATTTATTTCATCGATTACACTCAGATAGAGAATAAAAATAGAGAATTGTCTGTATCTTATGTGACAGGGTAGGAGAATACTTCACAAAATACACTTTGAAAGTGAGCGAGTTCTAATAGATAAACCATATACTAACCTCAACAAACTCTATGTTGGTTTGAGATGAAACACATAAAACTCAATTGCGGAACCTTTCTTCTTCCTTTTTTTGGAGAATCGAGTGATAGATCTCTCATATGCAATGAGTATCAATACAATCCATTGTCCCATTTATTTTTAGAGAAATTTGGTGAAGAACTTGTGTCTTTTTAAGCCCTAGATGTACTGAGAAGAAGTAGCTAGATTAGTTTATTGGGAAACTTTTCAGAAAATAAAATTAGTGAGAATGTTTTGTGCGAAATTCTCTTAAAATAAATTTTAAAGTATGTTTCTTTCTGGCGCTTTTTAACAAAAGAAAAAGAATAAGAAAATATAGCTTTAATGATCGGATCTGATTTTTTAACGTTTAAATTTTATTCTTTCATTATTGTTTGATTTAAAACATGACTTCAACAACTGAAAAAAATTTAGTCGCTATAGATACACTTAGAATAACCAAATTAGCATCTGGTCGCAAAATAGTGGTTGTTAAAGGTCTTTACTCTTGTAGTGATATAATCGATTTGCATTGAATTCTTATCAATTTGAAAGAATTGATATAGCATAACTTGATTGTTGAAAGAAATTGAGCGATTGCTTAGTGATTATTTTCATATGATCAAAAGTCCATTATCAATGAAACTAATCGAGTGATCTAGGTGGATCAATCATAGGGGTGACAAAACCTCAGTTTCATCTCTCTTTGGTTTAAACTTTTTGCAATTAGATCTAATTTTTTTTGTTTACTTCTCTTGTTATTAATTAACTCGAATAGCATCTTAAGGTATTAAATCACTTATGTGCTCATCTTAGAAGCTAAATCAATACTAAGTCCCTGTGGATTCGACCCTGACTTTTAGTTGGGTTAATTATATTGCTAGTGACCATATACACTTTCCCAACAAGAAGAACGAATTTGGATGTTCACCAATTATAGTGTGGTTGTTGGGGTCTTAGGTAATTAGTTTTACTAAGAGAGAAATATTTGAGTTGTGTTCTTTTTCTATTCTATCTCACTTTGTTTGTTTTGTTAAGTGAATCAGGTACATAGAGATTCACAATAGCTTCATGGAAGAAAAATGTGTTTGGTGGTGACAATCCTTATCTTGATGACCCATGCCCATATTATGGAGGAGACCCCATTTTTTCTAAGATAGTAAATATTCATTTGGGAGAAATATGCGTGCAACTTATAACTTCTATAATGACTATATTGCAGTTTCTGTGATGGTCAAGGTGGAAATTGGGGTGACTATCCTAACTATTGTGCTCCTCCCCCAAGATGCTCTAACAAAAATGCTGTCACGATCCAAGTGTAGACCCCGGATGGAGACACGAGAACTAGAACCACGAATGGCTCCAATTTTAACCCATGGCATAGCATATTACTAGCACAATATAACTTATAAGAAAAAATGAGCGGAAGCTAATTGAAATGTAAGATATTTCCTTACAGATAACAAGATAATCTAATAATGTAAACACTGAGTCACAAAGATGAACATGCTAAGTCTATGTCTGAAAGCCTCTAAAAACTGATGAGATGCTGGGACAAGCCCCCAGCTAACTTCAAAGTTTGAAACTAAGACGAGGTAAAAAACTAAAATAAAGTAGATAACTCTAGTCCTCGAAAGATGAGGACTCACCCCTGCTTGCTTATCAAGTTTAGAACGTATCTAACCGCGAGCTGAGTCTGGGCACCTGGATCTATATCATGAAATAATATAGCATAGATCATGTGGTTAGTACAGTGAATGTACTGAGTATGTAAGGTGAGTAAAATATGCTAGTAAAATAGTATAAAACAAATCATGAGGGTAAAATAATATAATATGTGAGTTCCTGATCAAAATCTGGACATGATGGCTCAAGGCATTTCAAAACTATAATATAAAGCTGATCATGACTGAATTCATAAGTAAAAGCCTCATAAAGCATATTTTGACACAAATCATCATAAGTCGTAAAATCATGAATCATGAACACACACACACACACATATAGAAACTAAGGAACAATTGAAAAGACTCATCATAACTGACACCACCATGAGAGTGCTTACATGATGCCCAACTATCTCGCTCAAGTTAGTAGAGTTGTTCCAAGCTTTTCAAGCCAAGGAATGATTAAGGCATGATGTCACTTGTGGAAACCCATACGGTTGAACATGAATATATACCTATGGTGGTAGATAGTTATGAGGCTTAGGGTTTGCTTGAACCCCCAGCCGACTTGGTCCTAGACACTACTCCCAATAACATGCACATGACTCATAGTCATCAATGTGAAAACAATACTTGAAGTTGCATGAGCTAGACGAAACATGAAATCATAATTATACTTGATATACGTGAAATAACCATAAAAAGGATGCCATAGAGTTGGCTATGATATTTGAACTTGAATTTCATGAAAATCATACATACTTGAATAAGGCTTCATAATTTTAAATTATAAAATTATAAAATTATAAAATTAAGAATTCATAAAAATTCATGCATACTTTGATAATTCATCATACTTGAAATCATGGGCTCATAAGCTTGAAATTCATAAATTATGCATAATAGGGAAAAATCATCATATACTTAAAATCATGAATTAGAAGTAACTTGGGAATCAAATATGCCCTAATTACCATGATTCATCAATTGGAACATGATGGAGTTGAAACCATAGAGAGATCATAGATAATTCCATTGAATTGGGTTAAATCCTAGAATTTCACAATTTAGAAGTTGAGAGGTAGAGATCACGGAATTTAGCTTGAAAAGGGCATGAGGGTGGAAGGATTTCCTGCATTCACAACCCTACATACATGGGTTGGTGATCCCTTGACTTTTCTTGAAGGCCCAAGGAAGACTTGGAAGAGATTGAAGAAGAACCCTAGCTTCTTTCTTGAGAGAAAATCCCATCTACGGTCTTTGAAGGGAATGGAGATTTAGGCTAAGTTAAACCCTTTACTCTGACCCTTAGAAAACCTAATAAGACGTCATTTAGGAGTTAAAAGCACAGGAGTTTACAAAAATACCAAAAAAATCTGAAACTGGTAGAACCAACGATCAAAGGGATGAGTCGTTCATTGGTAGGACGACCCTTACTAAGGTACATCCAATGCCTGGTGCTGTTTCAATAAACTGCTCATAACTTTTTGCTCCGAACTTCGATTGAGACAAGGTCAGATGATTTGGAAAGAAGACTCAAATGAATTCAATTTTATGTGTTGAATAACCCTAAAACACTCAGCAAAATGGGATTTATGGTCATTTGAATTTTACCCTAGTAAGAACTTATACGAAAACTCAATCGGTAAGAGGGCTCTCAACTCAAGTTTGTGCGTGGAGGTTCCTTATGACCTTAATTTGTATCCAATGCACTTTTTACCTTGAAGAATTGATCTTAATACCTTGATTCCATAAAATTTATTAGGTTCGAGTCTATCCACATATTTAGAATGGTTCCAAACTTAGCCCAAAAGTCTGAGGTGTTACAATATCTCATCTTACAGACAGATGGTACGAACCGTACCATGATCCTCCAATCCTTTATATGCTTCTCATACCTCCCAAGCTATATAGATCATTCTCTAACCTTCAGACCATGGACAGATACTATGGCTCACGCCACCTCACTACGAGTCGTACTGAGACTCGTGGTCTTTGAAATAAATCCTGAACATTTCTTTAAATGTGATTCAACGATTCCAAATAATGACCCGTGTAATCAAGAAACAATTTGTACAAATACCCTCATTGATTCTGGGCAAATTTTTAACAGCTCATTGGAACTCAACAACACGCACAACCAACGACCCGCTAATTCCTAGAATGAGCAATATTAAGGTTCATTATTTGCTTCTACTGTTGTTTTCTGTTGTAAGTCTTGGGTCTGATTTAAGGGACTTTTTGTGATATTAAAATTACTCCCTCTTGGGAACATTCATTCTTGAATGTTGGCTAACTAAGCTGAAAAGTTATGGAAAGAACTGCAATCCCAAAACTGAATAGCTATATAGAGAACTGAGGGATTCTTTGACTCCAAACATGAAACACATGACTGAACTAAAATCATGAAAAATACATACATGCTAAGACATGAAATGAACTAAGAGATATGAACTTGACATGAAATTGAATGGAGTGCTATGGAGGAACTAGCACCTCAAGCTGGAACAAAACTAAAAGGGAAAAGATGCGGGTATCTAGCCATCATGTTTGCTTCGGCTTTCCACATAGGTCCCTCGACTAGTTGATTCCTCCACATAACCTTCACTGAAGCTACCTCCTTTTTCCTTAACTTGTAGACCTGACGATAAATGATCTCAATTAGTACTTCCTCATATGTAAGGCTATCCTTCACCTCAACAATTTTTACTAGAACAACTAGAGTTGGTTCCCTAATGCACTTTTTCAATGAGGACACATGAAAAACTAGATGTACCAAAGCTAACTCTACCGGTAACTCCAACTCATAGGATACATCGCCAAAATGCCTCAAAATCTTGTAAGGACCAACATATCGGGGACTAAGCTTCTCCTTTTTGCCAAACCTCATAACTCCCTTCATTGGAGGCACCTTCAAACACACCCAATCATCAATGGCAAACTCAAGCTATATCCTCATAACATCTGCATAAGATTTCTGTCAGCTCTGTGTTGTTTTTAGCCTATCCCTAATTAGCTAAACTTTCTCCATAGCCTTATGAACTGAACCTGACTGTATCAACATAGCCTCACTTTCCTTGAACCATCCAATAGGTGATCTACACTTCTGCCCATTAAGAGCATCAAGCCATCTGAATGCTGGAATGGTAGTTTTTGTTGTACGCAAACTCAATGTGGGGTAAGTGATCATCCCAACTACCTTTGAAATTAATCACATGAACTCTCAATATATCCTTTAAGGTCTAAATAGTCCGCTCGGCCTGACTATCCATCTGTGTGTGAAAAGCTATGTGAAGCTTCACTTGAGTACCAAGACCCTTTTGAAAGGATCTCCAAAATTGAGAGATTAAATGAGTACCCCTATCTGGGTGATGGATAAAAGAACTCCATAGAACCGAGAACTCCATAGAACCGAACTAACTCCCAAATATAAAATCTATCATAGTCCTTGTTTTGACTTGGTCAACTGGTCTACAGTCACATGGATAGAATCATGATGTCAGTGTGTATGAGGGGACGCTGTACTGAAATTATCACAACCCGAACATAGGCCCGGATTGAGATACAGGACAAAGAACCCCGATAGGCTCTAATTCGGCCTATGACATGAACATGATATCTAAAATCAACATAATTAAGTAGAAGTCTAACATGTACAATAAAGTAGAAGTATGAAAATATCATAACATCTGAATGCATAACACAAGGCTGAAACAGAATACATGTTATGTATGAAAAGCCTCTACTACTGATGAGTTGATGAGACAAGATCCCAACTAACTCACTATAGTCTGAAATAAAAAATACTCCATACAACTGATAAAGGGCCCTCGGATGATAAGGACTCACCAACTAAGATTGGAAGATGCTAAGACTGAGAGTCTGACTACTAGCGGGACTGAGCCTGGATATCCGAGCCTGTATCATGAAACGATATAACATAGAGTATGCGGTCAGTACATGGAATGTACTGAGTATGCAAGATAAGTAAAACCTCTAAGTAAATAAAATCATAAATCATGCATTTCATAAAAACATAATCAAAATAAGATTCTGAGATTAAAGCTTGTGTGGTAATTTTTTGAAATCATGATCTGAACATAACTGAATATTATAACTAAATCGAATGATCCAAAGCTGAAAAACTGATAATCATAAGTAAAAATGAATATTGGGTAAAACCTGCTGAAAAACATAATATCCTGACTGATAAATATGCATAACTGAAATCACGAGGAACAATGGGAGACTCATGATATAACAGACATTTTCATGATAGAACTTACATGGTACCGACTATTACACTCAAGTGGGAAGAGCCGTCCAAAGACTTGCCAGGGCTAAGCACGCTACTATGATATCGATATCAAGCTGAGGCACCCCCTTGGGGCCAGGAAAGCTCACAAGAGAGGTCGCAAATAATCTGAACATACCTATGTTGGCACGTAGTTCTGAGACATATGGTTGAATGACCCTTAGCCTGCTCGGTGCTAGACACTACTCCCAAAAACATGCACATGCTCTCCATTATTTTTCAATGAAGCTAACCATTTTCCAGTGACGAAGCTGAATAACAATATACATGCGTAATCTAAAATCACAACATGAGGAGCCTTGGGCTTAAACCATACCACAAGCTGAAAATAGTGGGAGTCTAGACTCCAAAATACATATGGTAAGCTAATAACATGAAGTTTAGATAAATCATGAAACATACTTGATCATATGGGCTTTGCCAACACTTAAACATACTTGACATAGTCTTGATCATTCAGAAACATGAACATGGATATGGGTAATTTGAAATCATACTTTCATCATATACATCTCATCATGCTAGAATATATATATCATAGATCTCTACTTTCATGAACTTTCATGGATGGGGCATCATAATTTACAAAACTTGAAAACATGATTTATAATTGAAAACATTGTATGATATGCCCATTAATCACAATTAAACATTAGGAACATGCATAGATCATACCCATGATTGATACTTAGGAAATTCACATGTTGGATTAAAACCCCATAGATTCATCAACTAGAATTTCATGAAATTGAAGAGGGATTGGGCATGGGTGTGAATGAATACACCCATTCATAACCTTACATACCTATAGAAATCTGATTTCCCAACTCTCTTGAGAACCCAAAGGAAATTTGGGGAAGAACTTGATAAATTTAGGCTTGATCATCCTTAGGAGCTTCTAGACTTGCATGCATGGAAGAGAATAGGCTTAGAATGAACTTACCCCTCTTAAAACACACTATTCTGAGCTTAAAACGATGTAGTTTAGGCCGTAGAGACTTAGGAATTATGAAGAAGCCCTTAATAAATTCACAGGGAAAAACACACTGCCAGTCCCCGCGAGGGACTGGACAACTCGTGCCCTGCACCACGACTCATGGTCTTCCTCTCTTGATTAGCACTGCAAATTTCTCTTCTGAGGGTCACCACGAGGGACACCACGACTCACGGTGAACCAACCACTCGTGGTGACCAAGTTGTTACCAACAATGTCCAAATTCTTCAATCTACTATCAACACGTGACCACGGCTAACACAATGAATCATGGTGTTTACCACGACTCGTGGTCACTCCCGTGCTCACCCCAAATTCTCAAAAACTCAACCAAGTCTAACCTCCTCCCCACGAGTCACTTAACGACTTTTGGTGCACCTCACTGGTCACGGGAAGACTCGTCCTGTGACTTGGTGTAGAAATTTCTATTTTCTCCGTTTCAATCCTCGAAGTATGATCTTAGGGCTTTTGGAGTATTAAAATATCTCCCCCTTTGGGAAAATTTGTCCTCAAATGTTGGAAATCATACTGAAAAGCTGAGAAATGAAACTACCATGCAAAATACTGAACAATTAAGCTTAAAACTGATGGAGTGATGGTCTCCGAACTGAATTACATGACTAAACTGAATTTATGGATCACACATACATACATTGACATGAAAGAAACTGGGGCACATGATCTAAACATGAAATTGAATATAGTACTAAGGAGGAAACTGATACCTCAAGCTGAAACCGAGCCAGAAGGGAATAGATGTGGGTATTCAGCCATCATATCTGCTTCAGCTTCCCACGTAGCTCCCTCAACATACTTGATTCTCCACAAAACCTTGATTAAAGCTACTTCTTTGTTTCTTAGCTTTCAAACTGACGGACAAGTATTTCCACCAGAACCTCCTCATAGCTTAGGCTATCCTTCATACCTACACTTTCCACTGGAACAATCAGAGCTGGATCACCCAAACACTTCTTTAAGAGAGATACATGGAAGACTGGATAAACTGAAGCAAATTCTGAGGGCAACTTCAACTCACAAGTCACCTTGACAACACGTCTCACAATCCGGTACGGACCAACATAAAGGGAATGAGTTTCCCTTTCTTTCTGAACCTCATCACTCCCTTCATGGGATATACCTTCAAAAAAACCCAATCATCAACTTCAAACTCAAGCTCCCTCCTCCTCACATCCGTGTAGGACTTTTGGCGACTCTAATTTGTTTTCAATCTTTTACTTATAAGATGAATCTTCTCCATAGCCTCATGAACTGAATTTGGAGCTATTAATGTAGATTCACTGACCTCAAACCAACTAATAGGTGATCTACACCTTCACCCATAAAGAGCCTCAAACGAAGCCATCTGAATGCTAGAATGGTAGCTGTTATTGTATGCAAACTCAATGAGAGGAAAATTATCATCTCAACTACCCTTGAAATCAATCACACACGCTCTCAATATATCCTCGAGAGTCTGAATAGTCCACTCGTCCTGACCATCTGTCTGTGGGTGGAAGGCTGTGCTAAGGTTTACCTGAGTACCAAGTCCCTTCTAAAACGATCTCCAAAACTACGAGGTAAATTGAGTACCTCTATATAATATGATGGACAAGGGCACTCCATGAAGCCGAAATAACTCCTAAATATACAACTTAGCATTATCCTCCATTGAATCAGTAGTCTTGATTGGTAGAAAATGAGCTACCTTAGTCAACCTGTCTACAACCACCCAAATAGAGTCATACTATCGATGAGTGCGAGGCAACCCTGTAATGAAGTCCATATTAATTTCCTCCCACTTCCAAGTAGGGATACTAATGTCTTGGAGCACACCTCCAAGTCTTTAATGTTCCACTGTCACTTGTTGACAATTCAGACACTTAGCCATAAACTTTGCTATGTTCTTCTTCATGCCATTCCACCAATAGTGTTCCCATAGGTCACGGTACATCTTGGTGGCACTTGGATGTATAGAATATTTGGAACCATGAACTTCGTGCAACATCTGATCTCCAAAATCATCAACACCCGGAGCACACAAGCGTCCCTGATATCGAAGCAAACTATCTCCCCCTTCGGAGAAGACTTCTACCTTCTAATTTGAACGACTTCTTCAACTTTACCAAAATAGGATCCTCGTCTTTCCTAGATTTAACTTCGGTCACTAAGGATGATTCTGACCTATTCTGAACAATTACACCACCATATGTCGAGTCAACAAGACAGACTCCTAGCCGTGCAAGCCGATGTACATCCTTCACTAATTCCTTCTTTTACTTGTCTATATTGGACACACTCTCCATAGAAATCCTACTAAGAGCGTATTCCACCACATTAGCATTTCTCAGATGATAGAGGACACTCATATCAAAATCCTTAAGAAGCTCCAATCATCTCCTCTAATGTAGATTTAGATCCTTCTGGTTATAACACATTTTTTAGGCTTTTGTAGTCCGTAAAAACATCTACATGGACCCCGTACAGATAGTGTCTCCAAATCTTCATGGAAAATACTACCACCGCCAACTCAAGGTTGTGAGTCAGTGTCACACCCCACCAAGGCAGACATGACTGGCACCTAGTGACACACTGGGATCTGGGATAGCCTGACTGGCCTGGTGACCTATTGGTGCACACCTGTAACTTAATCCAAGAAAATGACAAGCTATATCTCGTTTGTAAATACAGCCTCTAGCCGATAAGGCCACCTATAAAAGCAGATAGCTAACCACCAACAACACAATAACAGGGATCCTATGCGGGTCGACAAGACCACCACGCTGTCTAGTTATAACTGAAATAAAATTAGATAACTAAATTACGCTATAGCCGACAAGGCCGCTAACTGACAGCTATATAAGACCCCACACGACCATCACATGAAATAAACATACATAGGGCCCACATAGCCAACAACAAAATAAAACTATTGGAAATCTATAGCCTGCAAGCCTCTAAGAGTGGAATAACGGTTGAGACAGGGCCCCAACCTACCCATAATTATACCACAAAAGAACAAACCTCTTCTAACTATCAACTCCGGAGGAAGGGAGCTGAATAAACTAATGACTATAGCTAATGACTAAGAGGGTCCCGAACCACGTCTATCCGCACCTGCAGGAAAGTAATGCAGCACCCCAAGGATGGGCGTTAGTACAATATGTACCGAATATGTAAGGCAGTAAAATGATAACTGAATGAAAATTGATAAAACTAAAGTAATTATGAAGAAGGGTAAGAGTTTAACCTGAATGATCTCACTACCTAAAACATCTGACTAACAAGTATAGATACACAAACAATAACCTAACCGGAACTCCATAAGCTTGGAAGGTACAAACAACACAGAATAACCTACTGGGCCCCCATAAGCCCCGACAAGTACAAACAATGTACACTCTACTGCCTGGCGACTGAAGGTTCGTAAACATACTGTAACTCATGAATATTCTCTCTCTGAATTATGTCTGAGCCAGATAGGCTCCTGTAGCTATACTTGTGCTTAAGCTATCTAGGTTGTGTAACTGGGCCCCGAGCCTTGGCTCGACTATGGGCCATAATGAAATCTCTGATAAATGGACCCCGGGCCTCGGCCCAATTATGGGTCATAATGAGACTGCTGTAACTGTATCCCGAGCCTTAGCTATACTATGGGTCATACTGTAGCGGCTATAGCTGAGCGCCGAGCCTTGGCTCGACTATGGGCTGTAATATAACTGCTGTAGATGGACCCCGGCCTTGGCTCGACTATGGGCCATAATAGAAGCTATGAAAACTAGATACGACCCTCATGGTCTTACTCTTGCCCGTTCGGACATTATACTGGTCTTGCAAACATAATTTTATAGGCAACAACATTCAAACCCTAAATATTATATAGAACAATCGAGCTGGCTAGAGTTAACTTTGATGAGTGTTTTTATATCATCGTTATCATCTCAATTAGATTCATAACAGCTGACCCCAATAGGTTTACTCTGAAATACTATAGGCACACAAGTCGTATTAACTTTATGATGAACATAACTTGCCAAAAGGATAGCTTTACATACCTCGAGTCATTTAACTGGCGAGTTGTAAATTGTAACTGGCTATTCAATCTAACTGCATTCCTGTTACTGGGAGAATAGGGCTAGTTTTAATAATAAATTCAGCAAATAATGATAGATTTTGATAATAGTATCAACTTGAATTCAACTTCGAATAACTCAGTGAAAACTCGCAATTTCTCGAGAGTTCAGACGGGATAAATACTCACCTAAGGCCTGTGGATGTTTAGGAATCAATTCGAAACAAATCTGACAACTTTTATCCGGCGGAGCTCCAGTTTGCCGAGCGAATTTTTGAGAAAGTTTGAACGGTGTTTGGTAGCATAATCGGATGAAAATATATAGGAAATTAGAGTGCCCTCTCTACTTAGCCATGGGAATATGTTTGCATTTGATTTAAAGTGAAAAAAGTGACTTTATATGTACTAAG
>JACEIK010013493.1:5426-25776 GCA_018107945.1 Datura stramonium
AAATCGATTTCACACTCCCACTTGAAAGCCCAAATGAAATTGAAGAGAATTTGATGAAATCCCTCAAACTTGATCTTCAAGGAAGGCTCTAGGTTGCATGCATGAAGTGGGGATAGTTAGAATAGGTTTATCCCCCTTAACACCCTGCAAATTGAGCTTAAAACAATGTAATCTAGGACCCTAGGGATTAGGAATAACGAAAATACCCTTAATGAAAAACTTGGAAAATCTGCATTGCCAGTGACCACGACCGATCCAACCGACCGTTACAAGCTCCCACGAGTCATCGTTCCTGTCGTTGTTGCATTCCTGATTCTAGTCTCAGGTCTCCTACCACGATTAGACAGGATGAGTCATTACAAGCTCCAAGGACTCGTCTCTTCTAGTCGTCACCACCACTGCTCCTATCCTGGGATCTTCCCAATGGACACTTACAACGACTCGTTGCTCCCAACAATGAGTCGTCCCATGACTCGTGCTAGCCTTCATTGCCCAAGACCATCCTCCTAATGACTCCTCCAAATGATCCGTTGCTTTAACCAATGCATCGTCTTGAGACCGGTTACTTCCCAGCCTACCCTATAGATTTTCACCACAGGCACTTCCAACTGGTCGTTAGTCCCACCAATGACCCTTACAATGAGTCATTCTGAGTAAAATTTTCATACTTCCAGCTACTTTTAATTTGAAATATCGAGTCTAGCCCTAGGCACTTCTGAGGTATTACAATATCTCTCCCTTGGGAACATTCTTCCTCGAATGAGGGTAAACATACTAAAAAGCTAGGAAAAATGCAACTACCATGCCAAATACCAAACATTTAAGCTAAAAATTGATGGAGTAACTGACTTCGGACTAAAATACACGCCTAAACTGAATTCGTAAATCACACATACATATATTGTCATGAAGAAAACTGGGGAAACTTGAACTGAACATGATATGAATAGGATACTAAGGAGGAAACTGATACCTTAAGCTGTAATTGAGCCGGGAGGGAATAAATATGGGTATCTAGCCATCATATCTTCTTCAGCTTCCCACATAGCTCCCTCAACATGCTGGTTCCTTCACAAAACCTTGACTGAGGCTACTTCTTTGTTTCTTAGCTTCCAAACCTGACGATCAAGTACTTCTACCGGAACCTCCTCATAACTCTAGCTATCTTTCACACTGACACTGTCCAACGGGACAATCAGAGCTGGATCACCCAAACATTTCTTTAAGAGCGATACATGGAAAACTGGATGAACTGAAGCTAATTCTGAGGGCAACTCCAACTCATATGCTACCTTGCCAACCCGTTTCACAATTCGGTACAGACCAACATAATGGGGATTGAGTTTCTCTTTCTTTACGAATCTCATCACTTCCTTCATAAGGGATACCTTAAGAAACACCCAATCATCAGCTTCAAACTCAAGCTCCCTCCCCCTCACATCCGCATAGGATTTTTGGCGACTCTAAGCTATTTTCAGCCTGTCCCTTATAAGATGAACTTTCTCCGTAGCCTCATGGACTTAATCTGGTCCTATCATCATAGCTTCACCGACCTCAAACCGACCAATAGGTGACCTACACCTCCGCCTATAAAGAGCCTCAAACAAAGCTATCTAGATGCTACAATGGTAGCTGTTGTTGTATCCTCCCACTTCCAAGTAGGGATACAAATGTCCTGAAGCACATCTCCTGATCTCTGATGCTCAACCTTCACCTATTGACAATTCGAACACTTGGACACAAACTCCGCTATGTCCTTCTTCATGCTATTCCACCAATAGACTTCCCGTAGGTCATGGTACATCTTGGTGGCACCTGGATGGATAGACCACCTGGAACCATGAGCTTCATGCAACATCCTCTCCCTCAAGTCACCAACATCCTGTACACACAAACAACCCTAATATCAGAGCACACCATCTCCCCCTTGGGAGAGAACCTTGACCTTCTGATTCTACACCGCTTCCTTCAACTTCACCAAGATGGGATCCTCATTTTGTGTAGCCTTAACATTGGTCACCAAAGATGGTTCTGATCCATTCTGCAGAATGACACCAACATCCATCGAGTCAACAAGATGGACTCCTAGCCGAGCAAGCCGATGGACATCCTTCACTAATTCCTTCCTTTCCTCATCTACATGGGACACACTCTCCATGAAAAGCCTAATAAGAGCATTTCCACCATATTTGCCTTGCCCATATGATAGAGGACACTCATATCATAGTCCTTCAATAGCTCCAACCACCTCCTCTGGCGCAAAATCAGATCCTTCTGGGTGAACACGTACTGTAGGCTTTTGTGTTCCATAAATACATCCACATGGACCCCATATAGATAGTGTCTCCAAATCTTCAAATACTACTACCGCCAATTCCAGGTCATGAGTCGGGTAGTTCTTTTCATGGACCATCAGCTGCCTGGAAGCATAGGCTATAACTTTACTGTGCTACATCAATACACAACCAAGGCCGATTCTTGAAGCATCACAATACACAACAAACCCATTGGTACCCTCAGATAAGGTTAACAGATGTGCTAAGGTGAGTCGAGTCTTCAACTCTTGGAAGCTTTTCTCATAAGTCTCTGACTATTGAAACTTCACTTTATTCTAGGTTAACTTAGTCAACAGGACTGTAATGGATGAAAACCCCTTGACAAATCTCTGATATTAACCAGCTAAACCTAAGAAACTCCTGATATCCGAAGGATTCCCATCTTGGCCAATTCTTCATCCCTTCTATCTTTTGAGAGTCCACCCGTATGCCCTCTCTTAACACCACATGACCCAAAAATGCCACTGAGTTCAACCAAAACTCACATTTACTGAATTTAGCATACAATTGGCGATCCTTCAGAGTCTGTAGCACCACTCTCAAATCAGAAGCATGCTCTCCTTGCTCCGAGAGCATATGAGAATATCATCTATAAACACAATCATGAACATATCCAAATATTGCTTGAACACCCTATTCATCAAATCCATAAAAGATGTAGGAGCATTCATTAGTCCAAAAGACATAACTACAAACTCATAGTGACCATATCGAGTCCTGAAGTCTGTCTTCGGGATGACACTCTCTTGGACTTTGAGCTGATGATATCCAGATGTGAGATCTATCTTTGAAAAACACTTAGCACCCTGAAGCTAGTCAAACAAATCATCAATCATGGGTAGAGGATACCTGTTCTTGATGGTAACTTTGTTTAATTGCAGATAATCAATACACATACGAAGAGAACCATCCTTCTTCCGGACAAAGTGTACCAATGCACCCTATGGGGATTTTCTCGATATGATGAAACCCTTGTCTAAAAGATCTTTCAACTGCTCCTTCAACTCCTTTAGCTTAGATGGAGCTATTTTGTAAGGAGGAATAGATATGGACTGTGTATCGGTAAGAAGGTCAATACCAAAATCAATCTCCTGCACGGGAGGGATTCTCGGTAAATCATCTGGAAACACTTCTGGGTACTCACACACTACAAGGACTGATTGGATAGTCGGGGTTTTGAACGTAGCATCTTGAACCTAAACTAGGTGGTACACGGAACCCTTAGAAATCATCTTTCTGGCTTTAAGGTAGGTAATGAAATGACCTACATGCATAGCTAAACTACCCTTCCATTCTAAGACTAGTTCACCTAGAAATCTGAACTCTACTGCACAGGTCCTACAATTGATTGAGGCATAACATGCATATAATCAATCCATGTCGAGGATAACATCAAAATTGATCATGGCTAACTCTAGTAAATCAGTTGAGGTGACTTTCTGAAGGACTTCGACAGGGCAATTTCTATATACCCATCTAGCTATAACTGAATCACCAATTGGAGTAGAGACTGAGAAGGTTTTTGATAAAATCTAGAGACTGACTCTGAAACTACTGGCAACATAAGGCATCATAAAAGATAAAGTAGCCTCTAGATCTAAAAATGCATATAAATCAAGGTGGAATACTCGTAACATACCAGTAACCACATCTGGTGAAGTCTCCTGCTCCTGGCGGGATGCAAGGGCATAAAACCTATTCTAGCACTGGTTGCCACCTGCACTGGTGGATGTGCCCTGTTGGGCTGGGCATGCTGGTGCTACTTCTGATCTGATAGCCTGAGCACGACCTCTACCATAACCTTGTCTAGCTAAGGGACACTCCCGGCGTATGTGGCCGGATCTACCACACCCAAAACAGATATCCGATCCCATCAAGTACACTCCTGTATGACTCTTTCCACACCTCCCGCAGGCTGAAATGATGCACTCTGTCTACATGCTCCTCTGTTCCCTTGAACCTGAGGTCCCGCTCCTATGATCACCTCGCGGTCTGGACGGGGCACTAGCCAATGATGGCATTAGAGCTATTGACCTATTATGAGACTGCTAGCGATGTTTGCCTCTCACTGTCTACTGAGAGAACCCATAACCATATGTCCTGTCCCTCTTTTCCTTTCCCTCTCTCAGATGCACCACCTCCATCTGTTGGGTGTGCAAAATCATCCGGGGAAAATCAATATCTTGATGAAGCATGGCGATCCTACAATCCTTGTCCAGGTAGTTCGCCACTCCATGTACAAACCTACTCACCCAAGCTCTCTAATAAGCCACTAGCTCTGGTGCATACTTGGACAAACGAGTGAACTCCAAAGCATACTCCTGGACATTCATGTTACCCTGCTTCAGGTTCACAAACTCTACTACTTTAATCTCCCTCATATCATAAGGGAAGAACCAATCCATAATTGCAACATGAAACTCCTCCCGACCAATAGGGCTTGCTCTAAATGCCCTGCTATCCTTCTATTGCTTGAACCAGATGTGCGCAACCCCTTTCAACTGATACGAGGCTAGATCAGCGCACTACTCTCCGGTCACCCCCATGATCTGGGTGATCTTCAGAATATCATCAATAAACTCATGTGGATCCTCGTCCACCTTCTACCCAAGAAACACAAAAGGGTTCATCCTTAAAAAATCTCAGACTCTTGCTGCCGCCGCATTCTTATTCTGAGGGACATGCGCTACCTCTTGCTGATTGACCTGGGTGGTCAAGGCCTGAGCTAGCATCTATATGGCTTCCTTGAACTCAGCATGGGCAACCGACTCGGGTACATGATCCTCATGGGCTGGTGGAGCCTGCTGGTGCCATCTCTATTGCCATTCTCATGTCCATTTCCATTTACGTTTCTTCTTCCATTAACTCAGCGAGGAGGCATGATTTTGAAAACGCGTAACACTAGTTAGAAGGAATGAGAAACATTTCATTGCACGACATAGATCATCAAAGAAGGGAACATTTCCTAAATGTCTGGTAGCCTCTTTGTCATAAGTGTGGCACGCTTTATACTCATGAAAAAGACTTTACTTAACGTGACTTTTATACACCCTAGGACACTTCAAAACCTAATGCTCTGATACAAAGTTTGTCACGACCAGAACGTAGACCCGAATCGAGACACGGGACAAGAAACCCAGAGAGGCTCCAAGTCGACCCATGGCATGAACATAATATCTAAACTCAACAACATACAGTGGACGATTAATATACATAATAGTGGAAATTTTCATACATATATCTATATAAAGCTAAAACTGAACCAACAACGACAAGATGACTTCTATATAATGTCTGAAAGGCCTCTAACATAACTGATGAGATGATGGGACAACACCCCAAACTAGCTTGACAAAGTCTAAAACAAAAAGGAACATAATAAACTATAAATGAATGAACATCCTTGAAGGATGAAGATTCACCAACACCGGTTGGACAGGTCAGAAAGGGAAGCAGGGGATAATGATGCGGCTGAGACTGATCCCTCAGACCTGTATCTTGAAACGATACAACATAGGGTATGCTGTCAGTACTTGAAATGTATTGAGCATGCAATGAGAGTAAAACACGGATAGTTAAAATACATAATAGTTCATAAGAGTGGTACAACTTGATCATAACATAAATATCATAATTTAAGCATAAAGGCTCAAGGTTTTTAAAACATTCATAAATCAGGCGTAATCATAATCATAGGTGAAAGCTTCATTTAAACATGACTTGAGCCAAAGTAACATAAACAAAACCATGCATGAATCATGAGGAACAATGAGAGGACTCGTCATAACTGACACCATCATGATAGAGCTTACATGATGCCCCAACTATCTCACTCAAGTGGGCAAAGCCGTCCCAGGCTTGCCAGGCAAGGGACATGCAGTATGTGATATCACGAAAAGGGGATCCATTAATATTTGGATATATATAAACCTACGACGGCATGTAGTTTTGAGACACCAACATAGTCCTTTGAACGCCCGGCTACTCAATGCTAGACATTGCTCCCAAAAACATGCACATTAGGGCTCGTATAGTAACCATAAAATCATTCATAAAGTTCATGGACAAATAGATAATAACATCATTGATCGCCATTTAAAATACATGATTAGCCATGAACAAAGGCCCATGAATTGGCCAAGAGTCATAAATCCATAAATCATGAACTTCATGCATAATTGTAAAACATGTATAACATGACATTTCATAAATCTGTGATAAGTATTTGAGAGAAATCATATCATAAAGCATAAATCATAATTGGGATAATTAAGATCAAGATCATAATGAAATCATAACTTGACTTTTCATAAAACATACATAATTGGGAAATATTGGATTTAAATTCAGATTTATAAATTTATATTTGAAATAGTCATAAAATCTGCCCATAGTTTATAAAACATGAGTTAATACATGAAAGGAATTGACCCGTAGATGGATCATAGAGAATTTCACAAGAATTGAAATAAACCTCATAGATCATGACACTTGAATTTTAGAATTGAAACCCATGGAATTTGAGAAGAGTTTAGGGCATGAAAGTGAAAGGAACTCTCACTCATGGCCTCACATACCTGGGTAAATCAATTTCATACTCCCACTTGAAAGTGCAAATGAAATTGAAGAGAATTTGATGAAATCTCTCAAAATTGATCTTCAATGAAGGGTCTAGGTTGCATGCATGGAGTGGGAATACTTAGAATAGGTTTATCTCCCTTAAAACCCTGCTAACTGAGCTTAGAATGACATAGTTTAGGACCCTGATGTGCCGTGATCTTACAACACTTTTGACGCTTAAAACTAAGAAGATATGTAAATTCCGGGTATGTTTATGTAGATATAATGTGTTTTTGTTAAATGTTTAGGAAAATAGGTCCAGAATGTGAAATTAGAAAAATAAGGCAAAATTTTTACAAAGTGCAGACTACTAGCCAGGTAACGAGTCATCGTCTCAATGGACGACTCGTTCCTTGAGTCGTTTGAAAGATCAAGTTTGAAGTGCATGAAACCAGTGTAGTTAATGAGTTGAAGGCACGACTCGTTACATCTGATAACAAGTCATTATGCCAGTCGTGAAGATTGGGAAGAAAATTTCTAGAAAAAATGCTCAGGGAGGCAAAAAAGGAGATAACGAGTTGTCGGGAGATATGAAGACTCGTCGTGAGATTCTGTGAGCACTCATCACGTACACTGGAGAATGGTGTGATCCTTGGCCACGAGGGACCTAACGACTCATGACTTGACTTGACAAGTTGTTAGGTGACCTATTACCATGAAGGAACAATTTGCTGAGGACGATTGAGTGATGCTTGCCACGATTTCTTAGGAGGCCTAACGAGTCGTTACCTAACCCATTGCCACTGCCGACCTGGATTCCATTTTTAGTTAGGAATGATTTTGTTTGAAACTATAAATACATTATTTAGGTTTATTTTTATTGTACAATTTATTCTACAACTTTGAACGTGAATTATGGTGTTGTGAATTACCATTCTTGTGTCAAGAAACAAAGTTTGTAATTTTGTTCTTGATTTTGAGGATTAAAACAACATTGAAGTTCTCTTCTTCGGTTTTGGTGATTTATTCAATTATGAGTAGCTAAACCCAAAACTAGGGTTTTGGGAAACATGATGAATTAACATACATCGGTAAAAATACTTAGTGAATCTTGAACGGGGTTTATGCATGTATTGTTTTTCCCTTCATTTTAATTGCTTTTAACGGTTGCAAATGTTGGAAATTACCTTATTGTTACTCACCGGATGAAGGGAGTTATGAATGGGAAAAAGGATTAACAATAGAGATTTGAGGCTATCAACCCTCATCTAATAGCTTGACCTTGTCCGAAAATAGCTAGTCCGATATTAAGGGTAAGGGTCAATAAACTATACACCCGCATATGGATCAAGTTGCATGGTGATAATCATCTGGATTTGGGACCAACCATTTAGGTGAAGTTAACTTACCAATATTGCATGCTAAGCACCGGAATAGATGACTAGTATAAACCTTGTGGTTATGAAGTCATGCGGAATACAATACTAGTCAATTGATTGATTCTATACAACCAAAATTAAATCATGAATCTACTAGTCTCTACTATTGTTCATTATTTTGTGTTTCAAACATTCCCCCCAGGAAAAAAGTAAGCCGATAGTATCAACTAAACGCATTAACTAAAGTTTTTGTCATATTCCTTGTAGGATTCGACCCCAACCCTAGTTGGGTTCTATATTTGACATCGATCACTTTATATCTCATTTACGAGGTGTAATTTGGGTGACATAAAATTTTGGCGTCACTGTTGGGAATATGGCTTAGGCTTTTATTGATTGTGTTTGCTTTACTTTTGGTTCTTATTTCCTTTTTATTTTTTTTCTTTGTTGTTTTTGTTCTTAACAGGTCTCAGGTTCGTGCATACTCAATACTAGGAGCCAAAGATAATCCCCGGTTCTAATTGACCACAAACTTGAACAAACACTGCGGAATTTGAAGAAAATGGCCAACGTACATAAGCAAGAGACAGTGGAACAGGCTATAGCCAGAATGTTGGCTAAGGAACAAGCTCGGACAAGAGATAGAGAGTTAGATAGGCTCGATGAAGAGAAACACCTAGTTATCAAATCTAAGAGAACTAGAAGGAATAGAGGTCAAGACCAGTAGAGGCACCAATACATCGATGATGACGATGATGCTGATATTGACGAAGCCGGTGCCACTGGAGTGTCACGACCCGAACGTACACCCGGATTGTAGACACGGGACAAGGAGCCCTAAGAGATCCCAAGTCGATCCATGGCGTGAACATACGTCTAATTCATTCACAAAAGCAGAAGACTTAACATAAGGAAATGAAATCATGACATAATAATGGAGAAAAGACCATACATGATCCATACATGATCCATACATGATGGCTGAATACAACTGATAGTATGAAAAGCCTGTAATCATGAAAGATGGGTTGAAGGGACAATACCCTAACTAACCCTACAATACTGAAACTGAAAGAGAATAATAGAGTCTGAACATATGGCCCTCGGAACATGAGGACTCACCAAATAAGCTGATAGCGAACTCTGGAGAGCTACTGAGGAGGGTGAGCCCGAGAGCCAGGTCCTCTATCATGAAATGATACAACTTAGAAAGTATGCGGTTAGTACGTGGAATATATCGAGTATGCAAGGTAATTAAAACGGACATTTAAAACTTATAAAGCTCATAAATGATCCTAAGAGTAGGACATCATGCTCGCATCGTAAACACTGTAACATGACATAAGGCTCAAGGTTTTTAAAACATTCATAATACAAACGTAATCATAATAATAGGAGAAAAGCTTTGCTTAACATGACGTGAGCCAAAATATATAATCATAAACATTCATAAATCATGAGGAACAATGGGAGATTCACTTAACCGACATACCCCATATGAGCACACATAAAGTCCAACTTGTAAACCTAGTCGGGAGGCCATCCGTACCTTGCCAAGGGTAGAGCCATGAAGGGCGTGATATAACCATGAAAAAAGGCCATTTGGGCTAAGGAGAGTCACAAGGAGGTCCTAAAATACCTATGGTGGCACGTGGTTTATGAGATCCGGGGCATAACCTGGGCCCCGAGCCTACTCGGTGTTCGATACTATTCCCAAAACATATATAGTGCTCATAGTATAGCATCCATGAATTCATGGGCTAGTTAAATCATGATAGTCATAAACATACTTGTACATATGTGAACTAGCCATGACATAAGGCCCGTGAGTTGGCCAAAACATAATTCATGAATCATAAAGTTCATACATAATTGTAGATCATGCATATATCTTGAAATTCATAAAATCATGAAGCATAATTGATTAAACCCATATTTTAAATCGTAATTCCTGCTGGGCTTGCAAATATCATCAATAGAAAAGTAGATCACAAATCAATTCAGCATGGGTCATGCATAATTGGCTTAGTTTCAAGAGAATTCAATAATCGACAACATTATAAATAAATTAAATTACAAAATCTGATCAAAACCCCATAGAATACGATAAGGTTTGAAAATCACAAAGCCCATTAACATTCATTACATTTGTATATAATCGGTTTCAAAACCCAATAAAATTTTGATAGAAATTTCATGAAAACATGGAGAATGGGCATGGGTGTGGTAGGAAACACCCATTGATAGCCTTACATATCTAAAAACAACTGATTCTTAATCTCCCTTGAATGCCCAAGGAGGAATCAGAAGGATTTTGAAGAAGGGAAGCCTTGAAGCACCCTTGAACACCTCTCTATACTCTTGCACGCATGAATGAGGACTTAGAGTAGATTATCCCTCTAAAAAACCCACCTTTCATAAGCTAAAATGACATAGTTTAGGGACCTAGGACTTAAGGATTTACGAAAAAGACCTTACTAAAATCGCAGAATATAACTGTCAGGTGGTCCTAACAGACGACCTAACTATTCGTTGCTGAAGAAGATGACTCCTCGTGTTGCTCGTCAAGTACACTGCTTCACTAAACGTCGGGGGCTGGTCACGGAGACCTCCTGACTCATTGTGGGTGACCATGAGTCGTGGTCTCCATTATTGAAACACACTGCCCCTACTCCCTAATATTCTCCTTCTTCCTAGCAACGACCCTTCACACCACTCGTGTTGGCTGACCACGAACCGTGGTCTTAACCGTGAGACACTTTATCCTGAAACCTCAAGCCTCACACCTAACCTCCACCACGAGTCACTTAACGACTCGTGGGGAGTCCTAACAGGCCTCTCAACAATTCGTTCTATGTGTGGTGTCAAATTTCCCAATTTTTCGTAAATTTCAATTTTCAAGTACCGGGTCCAATCTTAGGCACATCCGGGGTATTACAATGTCCCCCCTTGGGAACATTCATCCTCGAATGTTGGAAACAAGCAGAAAATAGAAACATACAATTATCATACACAAATACTGATCATTTAAACCTAATTTTTTACGAAATGACCACCTCCGATTCATATCACATAGCTGAACTGATCTCATGCTTCACATACACATCCATGCACATAAAAGAAACTCGAACATATGGACTGAACATGAAAACTAAATAGAGTCATATAGCACAACTAATATCTCAAGTCAGAACTGAGCCGATGGATAATAAGTGTGGGTATTTAACCATCATATCCGCTTCGGCTTCCCACGTAGCTCCTTCAACATGCTGATTTATCCATAAGACTTTAACTTAAGCTACTTCTTTGTTCCTTTACTTACGAACTTGACGATATAATATTTCCACGGGGACTTCCTCATAATTAAGGCTTTCCTTTACACCAAAGCTGTCCACCGGAACAACTAAAGCTGGATCTCCCAAGCATTTCTTCAAAAGCGATACATGAAACACAGGATGCACAGAAGACAACTATGAGGGAAAGTTCAACTCATACGTGACCTTACCAGCTCTTCTCATAATTCGGTAAGTACCAACATAGCGGGGGTTGAGTTTTCCTTTCTTTCCAAACTGCATGACTCCCTTCATGGGAGACACCTTCAGAAATACCCAATTTTCTACCTTGAACTCCAACTCTCTCCTCCTCACATCAGCATATGACTTTTGCTGACTCTGAGTGGCTTTCAGTCTGTCCCTTGTCAATTGAACCTTCACCATAGCCTCATGAACCGAATCATGCCCTATCATAGCTACCTCACAAACCTCAAACCATTCGATGGGTGATCTACATCTCTGCCCATAAAGAGCCTCGAACGGTGCCATGCGAATGCTAGAGTGATAGCTATTATTATAAGAAAACTCAATCATGGGAATGCGATCATCCTAACTACCTTTGGAGTCCATCACACATGCTCTCAACATGGCTTTGAGAGGTTGAATTGTTCGTTCTGCTTGGCCATCCATTTGCGGATGAAATGCTGTGCTGAATTTAACTTGAGTCCCAAGCCCTTTTTGAAAAGACCGTCAAAACTGAGTGGTAAACTGAATACCTCGGTTTGAGATAATAGACAAGGGAACTCCATGTAACCGAACCATCTCCCGAATATACAGTTTGGCATGATCATCCGCCGAATCTGTGGTTTTGATCGGTAGAAGGTGTGCAACCTTGGTCAACATGTCTACCACCACCCATATAGAATCATACTGTCGGCGAGTACGAGGTAGGCCTGTAATGAAATCCATATTAATATCTTCCTACTTCCAAGTGGGAATGCTAATGTCCTAAAGTATGCCTCTTGGCCTTTGATTCTCGACCTTTACTTGCTGACAGTCCGGGCATTTGGCTATGAATTCCACAATATCCTTCTTCATGCCGTTCCACCAATATATTTCCCGCAAATCATGATACATATTGGTGGCACCTGGATGGATAGAATTCCTAGTTCCGTGTGACTCATGCAGTATCCGGCTCCTTAAATCATCCACATCTAGAACACACAAACGACCTTGGTACCGCAGCACACCATCTCCCCTTTGGGAGAAGACTTCCTCTTTATGACTTCGAACGGCTTCCTTTAGCTTCACCAAAATTGGATCCTCATCTTGTCTAGATTTCATGTCAATCACCAAGGACGATTCTGACCCGTTTTGCAAAACAACACCGCCATTGGTTGAGTCGGCCAACCTAACTCCTAACCTTGAAAGTCAATGTACATCCTTCACTAAGTCCTTCTTCCCTTCATCCACTTGCAACACACTCTCCATAGAGAGTCTACTAAGTGCATCCGCTACCACGTTGGCTTTACCTAGGTGGTATAAGACACTCATGTCGTAGTCTTTGAGTAGCTCTAACCACCTCCTTTGCCGTAAATTGAGGTATTTCTATGTGAACACATATTGTAAGCTCGTGTGGTCTATAAATACATCCACATGGACCCCATATAAATAATGTCGCCATATCTTTAACGCGAACACCACCGCTGCCAACTCTAGATCATGGGTCGGGTAATTCTTCTCATGGACCTTTAACTACTTGGAGGCATATGCTATTACCTTTCCCTGCTGCATCAATACACATCCGAGCCCGATTCTGGAAGCATCACAATACACAACAAAACTATTCGTACCCTTAGGTAGTACCAACACCGGTGTGGTAGTGAGTCAGGTCTTCAATTCTTGGAAGCTCTTTTCATAAGCCGCCGACCATTGGAACCTTACCTTTTTTTGAGTCAACTTGGTCAATGGTGCTGCAACTGATGAAAAACCCTCAACGAACCTCCGGTAATACCCTGCTAGGCCCAAGAAACTCCAAATATCCGAAGGATTCACCGGTCTGGGTCAATTCTTCACCACTTTGATTTTCTGAGAATCCACCTTTATGCCCTCACTCAATACCACATGGCCTAGAAATTCCACGGAGTTCAACCATAACTCACACTTGCTGAATTTTTCATACATTTGGCGATCCTTGAGAGTCTACAACACTACTCTCAAATGAGTGGCATGCTCCTCCTTGCTCCGACAGTATATAAGGGTATCATCAATGAACACAATCACGAACATGGCTAGATATTGCTTGAACACCCTATTCATCAAGTCCATGAAAGCTGCAGGAGCATTCGTTAGTCCAAAAGACATAACAACAAACTCATAATGGCCATACCGCGTCTTGAAGGCTATCATTGGGATATCACACTCCCGAACCCTAAGCTGGTGATACCCGAACCTGAGGTCTATCTTTGAGAAACATCTGGAACCCTTGAGCTAGTCAAACAAGTCATAAATCCTAGATAAAGGATACCTATTTTAACAGTGACCTTATTCAATTGCCGATAATCGATGCACATCCGAAGCAAACCATCCTTCTTTCGGACAAATAAAACTGGTGCACCCTATGGAAACTTGCTCGGTCTAATAAAGCCCTTATCTAGAAGGTCCTTTAACTGATCCTTCAATTCCTTTAGTTCAGCTGGAGCCATCCTGTACGGAAGGATAGAGATAGGTTGCGTATTGGGTAAAAGGTCAATACCAAAATCAATTTCCCTCTCGGGAGAAACACCTAGCAAATCGTCCGAAAAGGCCTCCAGATACTCACATACCACCGGAACGGTATGGATAGTCGGGGTTTCGGAATCAACATACTTAACCCTAACCATATGATACATGCAACCCTTAGAATCTGCATCTCTGCTCCTCCAATCCCCTCTGAATATAGACGGTGTGTTGGCTGACGATGGAGCTGGAGCGATAGACTTGTGCTGGAACTGCTGACGCTGTCCACCCCCCGACCTGACCTGGGTAGTCCCACTATCCAAATAATCCACCACTCCATGTACAAAATGACTCACCCGAGCCCTCTAATCCGCCACCAACTCTGGAGCATACTTGGATAATCGGGTGAACTCCAATGCGTACTCCTGAACGGATATGTCACCCTGCTTCAAATTAACAAACTCAGCAACCTTGAGCTCCCTCATCTCCCGAGGTAAGAACCGATCCAAAAATGCTGCGTGGAACTCTTCCCAGCCTATTGAGCCTACTCCCACTTCCCTCGCATCTCTCCACTACTTGAACCATATGTGAGCGACCCCTTTTTACTGATAGGAAGTCAAATTAGTACACTCCCTATTGTTCACCCCCATAACCTGAGTGATCTTCAACATCTCCTCAATGAAATCGTGTGGATCCTCGTCTACCTTCGACCTAGTGAACTCAGGAGGGTTCATCCTCAAGAAATACCTTACCCTAGCCACCGTCGCACTCCCATGTTGAGGGTAATGTGCCACTGTCTGATTATGAAACTACACAGCCATGGCCTATTCCAGCAACTGAATCGCTGCCCTAAACACAACGTGGGCAGCTGGCTCTAGTGTGTGCTCCTCGTGAATAGGTGGGGCTGGCTGACGCTCGTCACCATTGGCACCCTCATGATCATTGCCGTTACCATTTCTTCCGGCGTTCACTCAGCGTGGAGGCATTATTCTGCAAAGGCGAATAGCATAAATTAGGAGGATCGGAATACTTTTCATCACATGACATAGATCATGAAAAGAAGGGAACATTTTCTAAACGTTTCATAGCCTCTTCGTCATTAGTGTGGCGCGCTTCATACCCACGAAAAAGACTCCACTCAATGCGGCTTTTAGAAACCCTAGGACACTTTAAACCTATGGCTCTGATACCAAGTTTGTCATGACCCGAACGTACACCTGGATCGTAAACACAGGACAAGGAGCCCCGATAGACCCCAAGTCGACCCACGATGTGAGCATATGTCTAATTCATTCACATAAGTGGAAGACTTAACATAAGAAAATGAAATCATGAAATAATAACGGAGAAAAGACCATACATGATCCGTACATGACGACTGAATACAACTGATAGTATGAAAAGCCTCTAATCATGAAAGACGGGTTGAAGGGACAATACCGCAACTAACCCTACAATACTGAAACTGAAAGAGAACAATAGATTCTGAACATATGGCCCTCAGAACATGAAGATTTACCAAATAAGCTGATAACGAACTCTGAAGAGCTATTGAGGAGGGTGAACCTGAGAGCCGGGTCCTGTATCATGAAATGATACAACATAGAAAGTATGCGGTCAGTACGTGGAATGTACCGAGTATGCAAGGTAATTAAAACAGACATTTAAAACTTATAAAACTCATAAATGATCATAAGAGTAGGATTTCATGCTCGTATCGTAAACATCAAAACATAACATAAGGCTCAAGGTTTTTAAAACATTCATAATGCAAACGTAATCATATCATAGGAGAAAAGCTTTACGGAATATGACTTGAGCCAAAATACATAATCATAAACATTCATAAATCATGAGGAACAGTGGGAGATTCTCTAAACTGACATATTGCATATGGGAACACATGAAGTCCGATTTGTAAACTTAGTCTGGAGGCCGTTCATACCTTGCCAAGGGTAGAACCATGAAGGGCATGATATCACCATGAAAAAGGGCCATTTGGACCGGGGACAGTCATAGAGGAGGTCCCAACATACCTATAGTGGGACGTAGTTTATAAGATCCGGGGCATAACCTGGGCCCAAACCTACTTTGTGTTTGACACTACTTCCAAAAAATATATAGTGCTCATAGTATAACACACATGAATTCATGGGCTAGTTAAATCATGATAGTCATAAACATACTTGTACATACGTGAACTAGCCATGACATAAGGCCCGTGAGTCGGCCAAAACATAATTCATAAATCATAAATTTCATACATAATTGTAGATCATGCATATAGCTTGAAATTCATAAAATCATGATGGATAAATTGATTAAACCCATATTTTAAATCGTAATTCCTGTTGGGCTTGCAAATATCATCAATAGAAAAGTAGATTATAAATCGATTCATCATGGGTCTTGCATAATTAGGCTTAATTTCAAGAGAATTCAATAATCGACAACATTATAAATAAATTAAATTACAAAATCTAATCAAAACCCCATAGAATATGATAAGGTTCGAAAATCACAAATCCCATTAACATTCATTACATTTGTATATAATCGATAACCCAATAAATTTTTGATAGAATTTTCATGAAAACATGGAGAATGGGCATGGGTGTGGAAGGAAACACCCATTAATAGCCTTACATAACTTAAAACAACTGATTCTTAATCTCCCTTGAATGCCCAAGAAGGAATTGAAAGGATTTTGAAGAGGGAAGCCTTGAATCACCCTTGGACACCTCTTTATACTCTTGCATGCATGAATGAGGACTTAGAGTAGATTATCCCTCTAAAAACCCACCTTTCATAAGCTAAAACGACGTCGTTTAGGGCCCTACGACTTAGGGATTATGAAAAAGCCTTTACTAAAATTGTAGAATATAATGACTCGTGGGCCGTCCTAACGGGCCTCCCAACGATTTGTTCTATGTCTAGTGTCAGATTTCACAATTTTCTACAAATTTCTATTTTCAAGTCCCCGGTCCAATCTTAGGCACATCCGAGCTATTACATGGATCTATTTTCCATCCCCCTTTGCCTGCTGGGGACAAGTTTGACATTACCAGTGCTATGATCCAACTACTTAACATCAAAGAGATATTTGCGGGTCATGCAACTGATGATGCACATACTCAGTTGAAAATTTTAGTGGGTATCTGCAAAGCATACAAACAACTGGGAGTAAGTCAGGATGTAATCAGGCGAAGCTTATTTCCCTTTTCACAAGGGAGTGAGGGAACGCTGTGTTTGGCTGAATTGCCAAACGATTCTATCACTACTTGGGGGAGCTTAAAAGAGCCTTTATTGAAAGATTCTTCCCACCTTCAGAAGCTTTGAAGCTGAAAGATGAGATGTACAACTTCACGTAATTGAATTCTGAATCACTTCACGATACATGGTTGTGGTTCAACAAAAAGCTCAAAAAGGTGCCCAACCATAGGATCCAAGATGATATATTATTGGACATATTCTAAAGGTATCTGAATGCTAACACCAAGATGGTGGCTGATACTGTCTCTGGCGGAACATTAATTAGTCATACTTATGTTGAAGCTGCTGAGGTCCTTAACAGGATCACTAAAACCAACCGCACATGGCACACAAGAGAGTCGGAGGCTCCGGCTGGTACTTATGTGGTAGGTACGTCTGCGGAGCAGACATGGAAGGATGAAGAGCGAGGCCAAGATATTGCTGAGATCAAAACCACAATGGGGCTACTTGCTAAGCATTTTATGGGAGTCAGGGATGAAAAGGTGAATGCTGTGGGTTCTCAGGGCAAGGCCCCGAGAAATGATGAAGGCGAATTAGAATCTGAGGAGGAAGAAAATTATCTAAATCATTAAGGGGCAGATTTCTAGCTAATACACAAGGGTCTAAACAAGACTCTTGGCATCAAGGTCAGGGGAACTAAGGTCGGAACTACTACAAAGAAAACAACTAGAACCGAGGCCAATACAAATATAGTAGTAGAGGCAGAGACAATGGTGACTAGAAAAAATGTGAGGAGTATAAGAATGATGGAAGCAGTCTATATATTCCTCCAAGGAACCGTGAGCAAGAGTCTAGTGGTTCAAGGGTGGAAAACATGTTTTCTAAGGTACTCAAGAAGATGGAGGCAACAAATGGCCATTTCAAGGAACTTCGCGCTGCTATTTCTGGTATGAACTAAAAGGTGGAATCACATGCCATTGCCATTAAGCATATTCTGCAACAGCTTGGTTAGATTTCTGTTGCTATGAACCAGAGGCAGAAGGGCATGCTTCCTAGCAATACAATTCAAAATCCAAAAATTATCAATCATTTCATAGAAGTCACTACTAGGAGTGGAGAGACAACAGTTGATCTTCCGAGGCCAGTTGTGACTGATGAGATAGTTCAGCCCATGGTGATTGATGATGATAAGGTGGCGGACTCCGAGGAGTAGATTTTGGTTTATGATTTCATGGATATGACAGCTCCTAGTAATGCAAATGAGCATGGGTCTGGCAAAGAAAAGGAGAAGGAGGTACCTAAAAAGATCACGCCTATCCCTAGACCTCCTCCCCCTTTTCCACAGAGGCTGAAGAAAAATGTCGAAGATGGTAAGTATCACAAATTCATCTCAATGCTGAAACAATTATCTATGAACATCCCATTAGTCGAGGCACTTGAGCAGATGCACGGCTATGCTAAATTCATGAAGGACCTTGTCACTGAAAAGAGGACTATGAGCTTTGAACCTATGGATAATTTTCACCATTAACATCTCATTCTCTTGTTCAAAAAAAGGAAGACCCTGGAGCTTTAACCATACCATGCACTATTGGAGAATTTAATTTTGCTAAGGCGCTATGTGATAAGGGTTCTAACATTATCTTGATGCCGTTAGTAGAGTTCAGACAGTTGGGCTTGGGAACCCCCAAAGGGACTATAATGCGGCTATTGATGGCAGATCGCACGGTGAAAAATCCAGTAGGGGTTCTTTATGATGTTCTAGTGAAGGTAGAGTCCTTTATATTTTCGGCCGACTTTGTTATTCTGGACTGTGAGTTTGATTTTGAGGTCCCCATTATCATGGGGTGACCATTCCTCGCCACCGGACGTGCTCTTGTAGACATGGAAGCCGTAAAACTGAAATTCAAGTTGAACAATGAGGAAGTGACATTTAATGTATGCCAGTCCATGAAGCAGCCAAATGACATGCGGGTGGTATCAGTAATTGATGTTGTGGAAGCTAAGCTTCCAATCATACCCATTGATGAGTTTGTACAATTGACGATTTAGCAGCAATTTTGATGAATGTTAGTGCTGAAGAGATCCATTGTTATACCTCGAGAACCCAAAGATCAGACTCGAGATTTGAAACGGATAAAAGTTTAAAAACTGGCGCCAGGCACTGAACGAGTCATGGGATGACTCATTTGTGCAGCCCATGAGACATGAGGAGACTTGTGGGGAGGTCAGTGAGGAAGTTATAGAATTGGGGGAAAAGGATTCCCATAGACATGATCACGACTCGTGGTCAGACCCCGTGAGTCGTGTGGTCAGTCGTGGGGTGAGGGAAAAGAAAAAGAAAAGAGTGGAGGCAGTGTACGTAACGGGCAGTGACCACGAGTCGTGGTAACTAGAAACGAGTCGTGAGAGTTTGTTGTTAAGAGCCCAGGTGACCTTTTGAGCAGTGAACCTAACGAGCTAAGCCATGAGTCGTGACCTAGGACCATAAGTCGTTAGGTCCCTCATTGGGACCCCCCAGATAGTTATTTTCTATGAATTTAGGAAGGGCTTTTCCATAATTCCTAAGTTTCTAAGGCCTAAACTACGATATTTTGGGTTATGAATAGTGACTTTTAAAGGGGATAAGTTCATTTTAGATATTACTCTTCCATGCATGTAAGATAGACAAGTTTGAGAGGGTGATCAAGCTATTGTTCCTCAATTTCCTTCAATTCTCTATTAGGCATTCAAAGAAGTGTTATAATCTGTTACCAATAGATATGTAAGGTTATGAATGGGTGATTCCTTTCACACCCATGCCTAATACCTCTCTAAAGTATGAAATTCTATATCTAATCTATGGGGTTTTAACCAAAATGCATGAATCTTC
>JACEIK010013494.1:0-20030 GCA_018107945.1 Datura stramonium
GTAAAAGAAAATAATTTTATATATACATATGTAATGAACCCCCTTATATCCATGTGTCTCCGTCTAACTAAGGTCAGCGGTTTGAATATTTTCCTAAAAATGTAAGTTTTAGAGTCTTAATTTGGTCAATGTCTTAATAAAATAAAAATAGTAATATTGTGTTTGAATTGTGCTTATAATATGATGTTATAGTAATTTATTTATTTCTTTACTTTCTTAAATATTGACATGACATACGTTATTGAAATGCGAGATGTTTAATGCACCGAATTATAATGTTATGAATCTGTTGTTGACATAATCATCTTTTTTTTCAGACCAAAATGGCATCTCATCAGTTTATCTATTTTCTAGTAATGGTGTCTCTTATGATCACCAATACTAGTGCAAGCAAAACATGTCACCCTGATGATCTCAAGGGTCTCAATGACTTCAAAGCTGGCATACATTCTGATACTTCTGGACATAATCATCTTTTTTCGACTCAAAATGGCATCTCATCGCCTTATCTATTTTCTAGTAATGGTGTCTCTTATGATCACCACACTAGTGCAAGCAAAACATGTCACCCCGATGATCTCAAGGGTCTCAATGACTTCAAAGCCGGCATACATTCCGATACTCGCAGTTACAAATGGATAGGCGAAGATCTGCACCGTCAGCATTTCTTGCAATTCTCGCTACCGGCGTAGTTGTAGAAATTTATCTCCTCGGCTACTATGTTTCTCGGTGATGATGAATCTCCAACATTTGTGTCAAGCACAATGAGTGGCTCACTTCAATCTCACTCCTCGCTTCACTCGGAAATCCTTGATCTTAACAAACTAGTTGATTAATGTGATACCCCGCCCATGTGGATTCTCAAGAATCTCAAACAACTCATTTTACAAACCAACCAAATCGTGCACATCAGAGTCAATATTCACAAACTTGACATCTTTGACAATTGAATCTTGAAAACAATCACTGGATGTGGGGAATACGTAGAGCATGGGTGAATTGCAAGCACTTCGTGCTTTTGTCAAATAATTCATTAACTGGCAAAACTTCACTTTCAATTACAAAATTAAGCATTCCATTTTCAAAGATCAACCTAGACAAAATCACCAGTAGGGAAATACAATCGCTTTTGGTTCCCGGTCAATGGCCCTCGTAATTAAACATTTGGTACTTGAAAATAATGTACTCAATCGGGATTATACTTCAATTCAATCGCTACTTGACAACACTTAAGACTTATATCAAATAATCAACTCACAGGCCTATTCCTTCTTGTTTGGGAAACATAAAGCAATTGCGTATTTGAATTCATAATAACAATTTGTCTTTTGAGTTATCAAACTCCAATAGAACTTACCGAGCTCATGTCCCGTATATTTCTACAACAAGATCTGCTGATCATTGCCTGGTTGTCTTTCTTCATTCAAGTACCTCTAGATGTCGATGTACCATTCAAACGTTTAAATGCTCTTCCCATGTGACTACCAAACTCCGAGCACAATGACGGAGCTAGAAATTCTAATAAAGGGATTCAAGAAAATCCAAGAATGCTTCGCTTGGGATTCAAAATTTTATATATGTCTAAAAAAAACTTGTTTTTACTTATCTCTATATTACATGAGACTCTAACTTCTGGCGTAATCATCACCCGTATGAAAAAAATCTAGTAATATTAGCTTTAATAATATGTACTTTTTTTCAACAACATAATACAAAAATTAATATATCATTACTCTAATTGTTTCATTTTTTATTTTTCTTGGCATATTTCCAATATCTTTACATTTAGAATATAATTGAAAATCTTAGGAATCATGAGAGACCTACCACAATCATAATTCATTTGTAGCAAACTGCTTAACTTAACATAAATTTGTTTCATTTTGCCTCGATATTTATTTATATTTGAAAATTTTAAATTTTAAACTTTTAATTTATTTTATGTCATGATTATGCTTCTTCTTTTATTTACATTTTTTACATAAATGTTCGAACATATTTAATACTATAAATTGATTAAATTTCTCTATTATAAAAAATATATATCCACCAATTACCCCCATGTATAAATGAAACAAGAGGAAGTATATATTTTTCAAAAATTACCACATACTTCCCCTACCTAAAATATGTGTCACTTTTCACTTTTCAAGAGTTAATTTTACTAACCTTCAAAGATAAATTGAATTATTAATTTAATATTTAAACATAAAAAATTTGAAATTTTGAAATTTTTGAAAATTTCCTCAATGTTGTTGGGTTTTTTTTTTTGTTTAAAAATATTTCTTAAAATTATATGGGTAAAACCCGAGTTTAGCGTATTGTACCAACCTAGCCGTGGGAACCACCAACCACCGCCATGTCCCTCGCTGAATGGGTTGCCGAATGTCTTCTAACCAACCAATCCGACCGACAGGAAGACTCGCCCCTCCAAACCACGATCCGCCACCTCCGTTGTTTGTTCATCATAAAGATTCAACTCACTTACCACGAGCTCACCACGACTGTGGTTTCTTCCAACGAGTCATGGGATCAACCGGGTACCTACACTGGAAAATTCTTAACCTCCAACAATGACCACAACCAACGACTCATGATTTCCTAACGGTCGTTAGGTCGCCTGCATGCCTCTTGAAGAACCCAACCTTCCCACGATGGCTAAACCCACGACTCAAGCCCTCAATGAGTCATCATGTCTTCCGTGGTTCACATGTACCACCAAATTTCATCTCGGCCATGACCGCATATAACGACTCGTGGCCTATGCCACGAGTCGCCCCATGGCCCGCCCCGCCCCTGCCAATTTCAGCTTTCAAACTTCTCAATATCCCGAGCTCCACTTACGCACTTCCAGGTGTTACAATATCATGTTAGGGAAGTTATAGCATTTTGAGAGTCGAAGAGACTTTGGATATTGTAGGTGCATAAAAGGAGATTAAAGGGGCTATTCGTAAGATGAGGAGAAGAAAAGAAATCTACCTCAAACGATCCCCGTGGAACTTTTAGAAGAACGCAGACGAAAAGTGTGTGTGGAATGGCTTTCGACTAGGTTATTATTGTCATATTTAAAATGACTAAATGTCATAGGATCAAGATGGAGTACAAAAGCTCTATTGTACAAGAAGGAAGGTGATATCCGTAACCGTAATAATCTATAGGGTATCAAACTTAGTCACACTATGAAAGTCTGTGATAGGTGGTCAAATGAGGACTTAAGGGGGCGTCTATCTCCGAAAACTAGTTTGGATTCATGGAACATTTTGCTTATTTTTAATTAAAATGACCATCGATTAACCGTGTTTTATGTATCTTGTATTGCCGAGAGATATATGATTAGGTCATGGAACATCACGAAGCAGTTAAGAGATTGATTTCTTAGATTTGTGTGGCTGGACTAGAGATAACAAAATTTTGACGTGATCTTTATGAGTCATTGGAGTTACTAGTTGTATAGTTCCCGAGAGATTAATTCTAGAAAATTACTACTTTTAACTCACGATCATTAGAGGTCAATTTGGCGAGATTATAGTGAATAATATTCGACATTTAATCCGATAATTAGGGAAACCATGATTCTAGACTTTTACTTTGAACACACTATCTCTTAGTTGATAATTTTATTATTTTAGTATTTTCTAATTATATAGTTTAAAACACAAATCGTAATTCTATAATTCAAATTGTTCAACTTATTTCTTTAGTGATATTGAATAATTATAACTAAGTCTTAATTCTCTTTAATCCGTACGATTCGATCAATTTAAAATCAATTTATATTTATAATGACCGCTATCCTTTTAGAGCTAATTTTTAGGGATCATCAATTATCAAATTTCTTTATCATCTTAAACCGTAATTACGACTCAGCTTACTATGGAAAATAAGCCTCAAACTTTTAAAATCTTGCAATGCGCAGCTAAAAATAATGAATAAAACCTAACTAAAAAAAAGTGTTAAAGTTTATGTTCTTTTGTTTGAGTTGGATAAAAGAGTGAAATAAAATTCTTAAATGAATTAATAGATCATAAAAAGCCAAAATTTAGATTTTCCTAAATTAAAATTGGTTTATATTTAATTTGAATTTATCACGGTTTAAATAAGAGAAATAATTTTCAACTATTTCATAAATTTTTTTAATTTTATTTTATGGTCTTTTTAGAAGAAATCTTCATTTTGCATACGAGATCTAAATAGACAATTTTCTTTTATTCAAATTATAAATGAGCAAGAGAACTCATTTCCTCAATTTAAACTAGGATTTACTGATCTTTAAGAAGCAACAAAACACAAGTACCCTTATAATGTATATTTTTCTATTCTTGAGTTTTACAACACCCAATTATGTATCTCAAAATTGTGAATTTCTCTTTAAGAAAAAATCTCAAATAAGTTCCATGATAATCGCACAAAGACTAAAATTATTGTGGTTAGAAGGTAACGATCCAAAAAAGTCAAGGTTGTTGTATATGAATGGATATCAAATATTCAATAAAACTAATTTTTTATTTTAACTATGTGTGTACAATTTGTATCTTAAGTTCCTCCACTATTTTTGCATCACTTCAAATTTACAACAATATGTTAGTCTTTAAATATCGAATGATAACATTATGTTTTAAACACAAATAGGTATTACCTAAAAATCATTACCGGTGTCATTGGATTTTTCAAGGAACACTAACAAGCTTGCAAATTTCTAATTTCTTCGATCTATTTATTGTTCCTTTTATTCATGAATTCATATATGATTATCTTCAAATTATTTTATACGTAAAAAATAATTATATATATATGTGTGTGTAATGAACCCCTTTTATATCCATGTGTCTCCGTCTAACTAAGGTCACTTATTTGGAATATTTTCCTAAAAATGTAAGTTTTAGAGTCTTAATTTGGCCAATGTATTAATAAAATAAAATAGGTAATATTGTAAGTTTGAATTGTGTTTATAATATGATGTTATAGTAATTTATTTATTTCCTTTTACTTTCTTAAATATTGACATGACATACGCTATCAAATAAGTAGATGTTTAATGCAATCAATTATAATGTTATGAATCTATTATTGACATAATCATCTTTTTTCGTACTCAAAATGGCATCTCATCGCTTTATCTCTATTTTCTAGTAATGGTCTCTCTTATGATCACCAATACTAGTGCAAGCAAAACATGTCACCCTGATGATCTCAAGGGTCTCAATGACTTCAAAGCCGCATACACTCGATACTTCCTGTGAGGTTAAGCAAATGGATAGCAAAAGATCAAGCCGCACTGGCTGCATTTCTGCAATTCTCGCTTAATGTAAGTGAGTTGTAGGAAATTTATCTCCCGGTTATTATGTTTCGGTGATGATGAATCTCCAACATTTGTGCTGCCACAATGAGTGGCTCAATTTCCTTCAATCTCACCACTTCAATCGGGAAATTCTTGATCTTAACAAACTAGTTGGATTACCAGACAAATTCCTACCCATGGGGATTCTCAAGAATCTCAAACAACTCATTTTACAAACCAAACCAAATCTCTCCGGTGCAATACCAGAGTCAATATTCACAAACTTGACATTTTTGACAATTTTTGAATCTTGGAAAATAATCACTTGACAGGGGGATACTGTGAGAGCATAGGAATTTGCAAGCACTTGTGCTTTCTTTGTCAAATAATTCATTAACTGGGCAAAATCCCACTTTCAATTACAAAATTACATTCCATTTTCAGCATCAACCTAGACAAAAATCACTTGTGGGGAAATACAACTGCCTTTGATTCCCGGTCAATGGCTCGCAATTAAACATTTGGTACTTGAAAATAACAGACTTACCGGGGATTATACCTAATTCAATCGCTACTTGACAACACTTTCAAAGACTCTCATATCAAATAATCAACTCACAGGCCTATTCCTTCTTGTTTGGGAAACATAAAGCAATTGTGCATATTGAAGGTCAATAACAACAATTTGTCTTTTGAGTTATCAAACTCCATTTGTGAACTTACCGAGCTCAGTTGTCCTGTATATTTCTCAAAACAAGATTCAAGGATCATTGCCTCAAGTGGTCTTTTCTTCATTCAAGTACTCTTCTAGATGTCGATGTACCATTCAAACGCTTAGCCGTTCTTCCCACAGACACAAACTCGAGTACAATGACTGAGCTAGAAATTCCGATAAAGGGATTCAAGAAAATCCAAGAATGTTTGGGATTCAAAATTTTATATATATCTAAAAACTCTGCTTTTACTTCTATCTCTATATTACATGAGACCTAACTCTGGGCGTAATCACCGCCAAACATGAAAATCTAGTAATAGCACCCACAATATGTACTTTTTCTTGAACAATATAACATAAAATTAATACATTGTCACTTAATTGTTTCTTTTTATTTTGCTTACATATTTCCAATATCTTTACATTTAAATATAATTTGAAAATCTTAGGGCATCAAGTGAGAGACCCACCACACAATCATAATTCATTTGTAGCAAACTGCTTAACTTAACATAAATTTGTTTCATTTTGCCTCGACATTTATATTTGAAAATTTTAAATTTTAAACTTTTAATTTATTTTATGTCATGATTATGCTTCTTCTTTTATTTACATTTTTTACATAAATGTTCGAACATATTTAATACTATAAATTGATTAAATTTCTCTATTTAAAAAATATTATATCCACTAACTACCTCCATGTATAAAATGAAACAAGAGGAAGTATAATTTTTCAAAAATTAATTACATACTTCCCGCTCCAAAATATGTGCCGTCACTTTCTAGAGTTAATTTTACTAACCTTCAAAGATAAATTGAATTATTAATTTAATATTTAAACATAAAAGCTGTATATCCGAAACCGTATGAGAAATACTTTAGGTTGCAACTCTTCTCATATGAAATATGATGAAAAAAAACATATCTTAAAATTATATGGGTAAAACCTGAGTTAGTGGTTGTGACATGTGGAGATTGAAGACATGACAACCATGTCTCAGCAGAAGCGACACTGGTCTCAACAATTGAGCTCGTCGAAAATTTGTTCCCATCTCCGGAGGTCCGGACCCTCAATGTTGGCTCGCCTGGTCCCGTAGTTGCTAGACCAAGAACGTTTCGGCCCAATTACAAACATTCTGGAAGAATTGGGATCTTATTGAGTAGCTACATATTACGCATATAATAAGCATGACATGTATTATGAGAGGCGTGAATCAGAAAAATGTTACTTGCGTTGTACCACAAGTGTACCCCTTTCTCTCACTTGTATGCTGTTGCATTTTTCATTTCTACTGATTATTACTTTAAGCATTATTAAGCACAGGCTAATAATATCATTATTTTCTCTCACACTCCATTATCTACCAGCTATTTCATTAATATTTTTGGTACTGAAGAACTTTATTATCATGTAATCATTATGTACACAATCTAAAAAAATTCTAATACTGGAACTACTCACTCATTCCTTCTTCTTATCCAAATTAATTTTATTCTTATCTAGACATCTTATAGCCAAAATCAAACTACTGTTATTTCCTGGCATTAAACAGGTAAAAATTTAACTTGGACAACCTGTTTTCAACTTTGATTTCACATATCCTTGGATCATTACTTCCTGTATGATCTGCCCTATTACTACAATTGAACTCTTCATCTTGTCTTCAAACACTTTTTAGTACCTATTCAACAAAAGATGATAAATGGTGCAGGCTAGTACAACTCTATAGCTGATTTAACCCTCAATTCATGTTGCCAATCCAGAGGTTCCAATCAATTTCTGCCAATGTAGAATTTTAGCCTATGTACTCTGTCCATGAACATGTAAAAAGATGTGATCAATTGTTTCAATCTGACCAGCACATACAAAATACTCCAATCTTTCTATGATTCCCCATTTAACCATTTTGTCCTCTTGTAGATAGCCTTGATGAACAACTAAATAAACCTAGATTATCACAAACAAGTTTTCTCCAAGATGCTTTATTGAACTCGCTCTCTTAGTTTTTTTTTATACATTATCACTTATAGAGAATGTATTCATGATAAGTGCAACTCTTTTTCATATTGTACCGTTGATATATAACAAGGGTTTTATTGAAGAACAAGAAAGAATCAAAAAGCAATCGGTAATCAATGCCACGATCTAGAATGGGGAAGGGGATGCCTATATATAGGCATAAACTAAAATCCTAATGCTCATAGGACTATGATTACCTAAAATCCTAATGCCCATAGGACTACCTAAAACCAATGCTCATAGACTAGGACTACCTAAACTTGCAATGCCCATAGACTACCTAAAACCCTGGCGCCCATCGTTACTAACAATTATATGGGCTAACATTCTCAAACTCATAATGCGGGCGTACAAGCATTGAGAGTTTGTCACACAAGAAATGAAACTAGACGTCGACCGAGCCTTCGTAAAAAGGTCAAGAATTGCAAGGCCGATGGAACAAAAAGGAAGTTATATGGTCCCGAGCCGAGATGATGCAGTGAAGTGACACCAAATCTCAATGTGCTTCGTCCGCCTCATGGAAAATAGAGTTCTTTGCAATTTGCATCGCACTCTTGTTATCACAATGTAGAGGATAGGCCGAGAAATGTGAACCCCCTATATCCTGCAAGAAGCCGCCAGGAATTCAAACGTAACCAAAACACAAGGCCACCGAACGCATCGATCACGCGATGCCCTTCGATCCCAAAACACACAACAATCCCAAATTCCCAATACCTTGTTTCACCTCCACACAAGTACCAAATCCCACAATCGAATTCCAACAAAACAAAACAACGATAAGAACAAAATACCCTAATCAAAATCAAACCAAACCAACAACGCCGTCAAAAACAAACCAAACCAAATAAATGCCATTCAAATCAAACTAAACCAACAACGACGATCATACAACGCTCGTCCAAAGCAAACTCAAAACCAACAACGAATTTAGCAAGCATCAAACACAAGAGAACATCAACCTAAACCGGCTTCGCCCGGTCCCCGGACGGCGCACCGCCTGCATTTCCCAAATCGATTTATTTTGGCTCGATACCACGTTGATATATAACAAGTGGTTTTAATAAGAACAAGAAAGAATCAAAAAGGCTAACCGAGAATTGAATGCAATGATCTAGAATTGGGAAGGGGATGCCTATATATAAAGATAAACTAAAAATCCTAATGCTCATGACTATGATTACCTAAAATCCTAACGCCCACAGACTACCTAAAATCCTAACGCCATAGACTAGCACACCTAAAATCCTAATGTCCATGGGACTACCTAAAACCCCCAAGGTCCATCTACTAACAATTATATGGGTTAACATTTTCCCTCAAACTCATAATGCTGACAGCATTACATTGAGAGTTTGTCACACAAGAAATGAAACCGAGACGCTGAACAGCCTTCGAAAAGCGCCGCGACTGCAAGCACATTAACAAAAGCAATATACGGTCCTCGAATGGAGATGACGCGAGGAAGTTGACAATCAATCTCTAATGTGCTTCGTCCGCTCATGGAAAATGCAGTTCTTGCAATTGTGACGCACTCTTTGCTATCACAATGTGTAGGAGTAGGCCGAGAAATGTGAACCCCTATTATTCCGCAAGAAGCGCGTAACCAAACAGCAACTAAAACACATATGTCACCGAATGCATCAGACGACGCATGCTCCTTCGATTTCCGAAACACAACAATCCCAAATTCCCAATACCTTGTTTCACCTCCACACAAGTACCAAATCCTACACCGAATTCCAACAAAACAAAACAACGATAAGAACAAAATACCCTAATCAAAATCAAATCAAACCAAACCAACAACGCGTCAAAACAAACCAAACCAACAACGGCGTCCAAATCAAACTGAAACTAACAACGACGATCATACAACCCAGTCCAAAGCAAAACCAAACCAACAACGAATTTAGCTAAGCATCAAACACAAGAGAACAACTCCTGAAATCGGCTTCGCCCGAGCCAACTACCAGGGCGCACGCCCTGCATTCCCCAAATCGATTTATTTTGGCTCGATATACGTTGATATATAATACAGTTTTAATAAGCAAGCAGTTAATCAAAAAGCCAACCGGTAATCAACGCAATCCATCTAACGGGAAGCGGGATGCCGCCTATATAGACATAAACTAAAATCCTAACGCTCATGTGACTAAGGATTACCTAAAATCCTAATGCCCATAGGACTGCCTAAAATCCTAATGCTCATAGGACTAGGACTACCTAAAACCCTAAGGTCCATCTATTAACAATTATACTGGGTTAACATTCCCCTCAAACTCATAATGCGACAAGAATAAGCATTGAGAGTTTGTCACACAAGAAATGAACCGAGACGTCGACTCGAGCCTTCGTAAAAAGGTCAAGAATCGCAAGGCCGATGGAACAAAAGCGAAGCGATATGGTCCTTCCGGAAATGGAGATGATGCGAGTGAAGTGACAATCAATCTCAATGTGCATCGTCCGCTCATGGAAAATGTAGTTCTTTGCAATTTGCACCGCACTCTTGTTATCACAATGTAGAGGAGTAGGCCGAGAAATGTGAACCCCCATATCCGCAAGAAGCCGCCGTAATCAAACAGATCAAAACACAAGGCGTCACCGAATGCACGTATCGGGCGCGATGCCCTTCGATTCCCCCGAAAACACAACAATCCCAAATTCCCAATACTTGCTTCACCTCCACACAAGTACCAACCTACAATCGAATTCCAACAAAACAAAACAACGATAAGAACAAAATACCCTAATCAAAATCAAACCAAACCAACAACGCGGTCAAAAACAAACCAAACCAACAACTAAGGGCCCAAATCAAAACTAAACCAACAACGACGATCATACAACGCCGTCCAAAGCAAACCAAACCAACAACGAATTTAGCGGAAGCATCAAACACAAGAGAACATCAACTCTGGGGGACCCGGCTTCGCTCGGTTTTCCCGAACGGGCGCACCGCCCTTACCCCAAATCGATTTATTTTGGCTCGATACCACGTTGATATATAAACAAGGTTTTATTGAAGAACAAGAAAGAATCAAAAAGGCTAACCGAGAATTGAATGCAATGATCTAGAATGGGGAAGGATGCCTATATATAGGCATAAACTAAAATCCTAATGCTCATAGGACTATGATTACCTAAAATCCTAATGCCCATAGGACTACCTAAAATCCTAATGCTCATAGGACTAGGACTACCTAAATCCTAATGTCCATAGGACTACCTAAAACCCTAAGGTCCATCTACTAACAATTATATGGGTTGGGTCAGCATGCCTCTAAAAACCACAAATTGCTTAGCATTCAGCATCTTATATACCATTCACGATGCCTGTTGAGTAGTGTTCTCCCAAGGTCAGCTCCCTTTACCATAATATTCATGAATCCTTCTTCCAAAGATACACAACTAGTTTGAAAAGTTCTTCCATTTAGTAATGGAAATCATCCGTTGTCACTTTCTAAGGGTATGGTAGAGAGGCTTGAGAAGGTGGACAACTTTAGTGAAGACTCAATTCCATAGTAGTTTGCATCGGCTCCTCTATTCCAGCTTAGAATATCCAACATATTTAAACCACCAGCTACTTTTGGGAAATACAATCTTCCCAAGATAGAAGAGCTCTCTGGAAACGTCCACACTTCCTATCCACAGGAATGTTCTGCGGATTGTCTCAATTAGCTGAATAATCTTCTTGGGAGGATAAATATTAGAGACCAAAATACTTGCACGCCAAATAAGACACTCTTGATTTATTGAAGCCTTTCTGCATAAGAGAGAAATTTGGTTGTCCAAGACAGTATTCTTCCCATCATTTTCTCTAGAAGAGGTTTGCATTGCATAATGGATAAGCCTTTTACTGCTCAAAGGGACTCCCAGATACTTAATAGGAAGTTCCCCTTAGCAAAATGTAGTATATCCAAGATCCCTTATTGAGTCTTATAATCCACTCCACCAAAATAGACTCAACTCTTACCCTTATTAGCAATCAGGCCAGATGATGTTAAGAATTTCTTGAAACAATCATAGAGGATTTAAACAGAACCAACATCCCTTTTCCTGAACAACATAAAATCATATGCAAAAACTTAGTTGAACTATGTCAATCTTGGCTCATTTTTAGTGAAAACTATAGTCAGCATTGTTCTTCACAATTTTGAGCAGTCTGGTAAAATACTCCATCACTAGGACAAACAGATACGGAGAGAGAATCACCTGTCTCAGCTCTTTTCTTTGCTGTGAATGGACTGGCAGGTACACCATTTATAACAATGGAATAAGATACTGAAGTAACACAGCTCAGAATCCAGGTAATCATCTGTTTAAGAATATTCAATGAGTTGAATACTTGTTCTAGGAAGCACCATCCTATAGAATCGTAGGTTTTCTTCATATCAATCTTCAGGGGAGACTCACTTCCTTCCATAACTCTTTACCAGTTCATGACTTAGTATGATGTTGTTTGATATAAGTCTTCCAGGTATAAAGGCTAATTAACTACTATCCACCAAATAATCCATAACCCTTTGTAGTCTATGTGTTATGATTTTTGAAATGATCTTATAGATCACCGAGCAAATATGATATTGTCCTTGAAGTCTCTAATAGAAGAAGGATTCTGGATCTTTTGGTATAAAATGTGACAATTGGGCAGTTCACTAGTTTATAAAGTTCTATAGCAAAAAAACTACAAATATGGTTAAGTTGTAATCAAATCACCTATAACCACCCAAGCCTTCATGAAGAAAACTGCATTTATACCAATCACATCCTAGAGCTTTTGTACCATTGATGCTTTTTAAAGCCTCTAGTACTTCCTCCTTGGCGATTGTTTTTATCAACTTGAGCTATTGTGCTCTACCTAGTAGTTTTCCTTCTCTCATCACCCTTGTATCAACTGTTGGAACAGAGTCTGCTGCAGAGCCCAGAAGACTCCTATTAAAACCAATAATTTTTTAGTTAATAGTTGCATTTGTGTGTATATTGAGACCATCTCTGAGCGATCAACTGCTTGATTTTGTTTGAACTTTTCATGCAGGCAAAGAAATAGGCATTATTTGGAACCACCCAATATTTAGACACTGATTTCTTGATTTTTCTACATTAGATGCCCGTTTCAACATTCACCCATTTCTCTAGTTGGTATCTAATTTCTTTTATCTTCCTCAAACATAGCAAAGTTGTCACAAGATCCCTCATTTACACTCGAATTGCCTTAAGCGTTATCTGATCAATTCCAATATTGTCTTCCACATTGCTAAACAAAGTTTTGTTCAGCTGCCTTAATTTTTTCTTTATTGTTTGTAAGTTCCTCCAAACATTTTGAATATATGTCATCCCCTTATTTATCCAATATTTTCAACTAGTGGTAAAACTCATCATGAGCAACAATATGATTGGAAGATTTGAAAGGTTTTGAGCACCTTTTAGTATCCTCGTGAAAGTTAATACACAAATGTGTATGGTCTGAACATTGTGGATCCATAACTGCCACCTCAAAGGCACTGATTTGATGCATCTATGTAGTATTCACAATCCCTCTATCTATTCTACTATAGATACGACTATTATTCCATATATATTGCCTGTCAATTGTTTTGAGTTTGTTGGATCCGGCGTAGTTTTGATAGATTGACAAATATTGATGAAATAGGTGAGTAAAGCTATTCCAATGAAGTGTTAAATATATCGCTTAAAGAAGTTGGAAATATCAAAAGACAAAGGTGCTATGAATCAAGGAGTTGATAAGTCGTATCAAACAAATTCAGCAAAATAATACATGATTAAATTGGAAGAGTTGGAGTTTGATTGCAATATGAACAAATACAAGAGATTAACTTGAAGAAAGACTCCTCCATGGAGTGGACTCTCAAGGCGCAGTGCAAAGGTTGTTGCCGCAAAGAGATTGAAGGAAGAAGAACTCTTTTGAGAGTTGTGCATATATAGAAGTATAAACTTAGAGCAAATACACACTTACAAAGAGAGAAAAGAGCACATTGCAATAGGTGAGATTTTTGTAACAATTTGAGTGTGAAGAAGTTGACGAACTTTTTCTAGTAAAGTGATTACTAGAACTAGGGGCAAGCACTCAAATCGTGGTTTTCTACGTGGTAGCTTGCTACCCGTGTGTGCTATGGCTTACCTTCGTGTTAGACTTTGATTAGCAATTCATATATGTGTGTATATTTGATGTGTCATCGATAAGAAAAAAACAAAAGTTATCATGCTAATCATAATTAGTCAGACATGCTTAGTAATTAGTATGGGGAGAGAAGTAGCTGGGAAAGGATAGAAGGGATGATGGAGTTTTTGTATTATAAAATCACGCGAGTACGAATAGGATTGAACCTAGACCGTTAGGATTTTCGCGTTAGGTGGAAGTTCTTGAAGTGGCTACTTCTAAGGTATGCTCTCGAAAAAAGGACTAGACTATGGTCATAGGTGTAGGCATTGGGATGGTTCATGTCTATTTGCTGAAGTGGCTGAAATTTACGTAAGATCGGGCCGCAATGAGCTATACCGCCGTAGCAAGACCGTCGCCGCAGCGCAACCCCACCGCCGTGAGACCCAATCCTAACAAGCAAGCCGCTTACACCGCACTCTAAATAAGTTACGAGAATAGGATGATGCAATGAATAGTTATTTTTTCGCAAACCTGGTCTTTGATAATGATTGTGTTAGAATTTGTACTGGTTAATTCTCATTGTTGAATGCTTTCCGTTATGAATTGAACTGCGGATTTACCGCCTTAAACTATGGGCGGAGTCCGTGGTAACCGATCGAGAATGAGGAAACATGTTGATACTGAAGCACAAGACATCCTTACTCTCTATATATGAGTGGCTTGGTCCGAGGCGAGCATCTGGAGTAGCAAGATAGATAGGGGTGGGCATTCGATTTTCTATTCGATTTTTTAAATTTCTGTTATCTCTTTTTTGGTTTTCTGCTTTTCATTTAGTGTGTTCTAACACCGAACCAAACTAATTCTGTTCGGTTTGGTTCCGATTCTTCTAATTCGGTTTTTTCGATTATGGCCTAATTAATGGGCTATTTTTACTTACAAAATGAGTTACTTTAATTAAAATGAGTTGTTTTATCTTTTTTAAATTCAAAATAGAAAAACAAAGTTATATTTATATATGTTTGAATTCTAAAGTTTAATTCAACTTAAATTTTTAATTTTAACTTTTTAAATAAAAGTTAAAATATGTATCAATCGATTTACATTTAATAGTACATACATAGCATTTGGAATTTTTGATAATAATTTTCATATGCTTAATATCCTTATAACAAAACTAATAAAAAATTAAGGGTCTTTTAAGATTTCAATAATCTATGGTCCCTAATTTCATGTTAAATAAATATTATATATTTCATTTTTCTTTCAAAGCATATTAATAATAGTAAGAATTTTCTTAACATGCTAAAACTATTATAAAATTTGTTATTTTTTTTATTTTTTTTATTTTTTTTAGTTTTTTTATATTTTTTATATTGTTTGTTTTTTGTTTTTGGGGTTTTTTTTTTTTTATGAATTTTGAGTTTTTTTAATTTTTTATTTTTTAAAAATATATACAAAATTCCTGCTAAACCGAAATACCGAAATTTTAAAAACTGGAAAACCGAACCGACAATCAAAATTTTAAGAAAAAATACCGAATCAAACCGAACCGAATTAGTTCTAGGCTTTTGTCCAGCTTTTTGGTTTTTTTGGTGTTTATGCCCACCCCTAAGTACGTATATGAGTACACAAGGCATGGCGACGTTCATACTACTGGGTGTACAAGCACATGAATTATGTGAGTCCCTTGTAGGTCATGACTGGAAGAGCAGTAAATAAAACCTTTGGCATGTGTGTATCAGAATGCGATTTGATATGCAGTTCCGCACATCACCTATGATATGACTGTGAGACAGAGACTTGTACATGTATGGTATGATATACATACTGGCCGTGAGACAGAGGTCGGGCAAGTGTGCATACATTTGACTCGATGATTACAAATGTACGTACATATGTATATACCATGTGATTCTAGGCAGATGCGAGAGACACAAAGGTGAGATAATATATGGTGACATGTTATGTATAGCATTGTATGATACAGTAACGGCATTGAATTGTACAGTGTGGAATTATGTAGGTGCAGTATGTGCTTGTGCCTGTGATTTTGGAGAACATATCTCCAAAGACATGGCTTGATGTTTTTTCTTATTGGTACTTAAGTTTATTATTTGACGCTTTGTGATTGGAATGTCATTTAATGGGTTACCGTGAGTTGTGAGGGAATGCCTGACAAGGTGTTCAAAAATAGACTAGTTGAGCTATTTGTGGGTTATTAGTGTGGGTATAGGATGGTTCCGCTAAGGCATGTAAATTTGAGAGTTGTAAAAGGTAATATGACTCTGCTTAACAATGGTGAAATAACTATGATATAGCCAATACAGTATAATATCGAGAGTGGTTAAATTAGTAGAGAAAGAATTAAAAAGTGGTTAAGATAATTATGTTGAGTAAATAAATGAGCCTTGGATAATCGGAACCACTTAGTAATAAGAATTGCAATAATGATAAGGTATTTTCAGTTTAAATAGTGGGATTGAAAAAGGAATGGCCGTTGAACCCGAGCTACCGCCAAATAGGGCATCACTACAAAGGGGCTAACTCCCGTTGTCGCGAGATCGGCCGTGAGCGTATGTGTCCACTACAATGAGATAAGAAGATAGAATAGAGTTCACGCATCGATGGCTAGGTTTAAGGTAAAGGTATGAATATTGTTTGAGTTATAAGGAGTAATAAATTGATTAATGAACTTGATTTGATATAATTATAAGCCTGAAGGATTACAGAGCCGGGTTAATCGATTGCATGTTGATTATATACTGCTGTGCGAACTAATCTTTAGTCACTCGATGATGCCTCTGGGCCAAAAGACGTGTGGTATATTGATACTATCTAGCTCACACCTTTTTGAGTGTAGGTTGTAGGTTTGAAATTTCAAGGATTGACGAGGCAACATTCAAAGATCAACTTCGTATCCCATTCACGGCCGAAGCCGTGTTTTTTATTTGTCAATATTCCATATAGAGCCTCTTGTACCTATCTAGACTAGATCCTGGGTGAGTCATGGTTCGAAAAGGATTCATTGCAAATTTTAGAAACATTTGTTTTCAGGTAAATTATGGAGTATTGAATTTATTTTATACGTTGGTTAAAAAGGGTTCTCCTATCAAAACTAGAATCGATGTAGGTGTCTCGTACGAATCACCTATTTGGATCGTGTTAGTATTGAGCATGTGTGTCTTCAACCGTTACTTCTACTATATTTGGGTTCTACATGAGAATGATCCTTCCTCTAGACTGTAACTCTTATTTGTATTCCACTGCCAGATGAGACTAACTTGATAACTTTATCTACTGTATTATCCTTTATTTTATGCCCTAAAATTGTTATCATATCTTACATTATTCTCCATGACGAAGGTTCACTTTTTTTCTTGCTTATAAACCTTATTCATACCCCTTATGTTCCAAGTGACTAACTTCATATTAGACTAGTAAAGTATTCATGGTCATACTATCATTTGAAATCACCGACTTTATAAAATAATATTTTTATAAATTTAATCAAAGTAAACAAATAGATTAAACACAATAAATATGCGTGCAAAATAATTTTATAAACTAAATAAATGGCAAATATAAATTTATTTCATTCAATTAGCACTAACACTTTCTTCTTTATAGTATCGTTTACAAAATACGATATCTACAATATGAAGAAACTCTATCGCCTTAGAACTACAATATATACCTTACATATGAAATTACATAGTAACAAACGTTAATTGAGAAAAAGAAAATGATAGTAACATATTATCATTCATCCTTGAATCAATCATCTTTGATTTTATTTTATTATTTAGCCTTTTGCTTTCTGGAAGTGTTAATATTTGAAATTTTAGAAGAACTAAATAAATGTCAACATGAAATATTAAATTTTAATAAATAATTATCTATAAAAAGGAACAATAGAAAGATGGAAAAAGGTGAATAGATATTCTAGTTTTAACTTAATATTTCTCAGAAATTCACCCTCTTTGCATTATATATATTATTTAAATGTTCTCCCCATTTAAATGGCTCAAAAGAAATTATTGCAAAATAAAAAATAAAAGGGAGTATATGTCATGATTGCACAAAAATCAACTAATTATATATACTTGAAGGGAAAAAATATTTCAATAAAGTAATAAGTTCCTTAGGTGCTTTATAATAAATCGGGAAACCAAAGTGATTGGGTTCAATTTAAAACTATACATTTATTCCAATGTTAGTCCAGAAATACACATCTATTACTTTAAGAAGCATTTACACCTGGGTGCTTTAACTTGAAAAATCTATCAATATTTCATCGAATGTGAGCAAATAACTTTTGTATAGTAAATCAAAATCAAATTTACGTATTAAATGAAATGGGCGAACAAATCAAACCCTTAATTCATATTAAGTTCAATTTATGACATGTCAAATGGACTACAAGTTGAAATTTTCAAATGCATAAAAGTTTTTAACTAACAAAACAAGAACTACAATATGAGTATTTATCTAAACAACTTGAAATGAATCCTTTACTCTAAGACGTAATGTGGTTTACCCTTTTCTAGATTACGTGCATAGCTAGAGTTTACTATATACTATATCTGGATTCAATTATGTTGTATTTTTATGGCTTGATATGTCTTGGGACTACAGAAGTTTCACTCCATTCATGTTCCTAAATGGGTTGTCCGACACAATATCCTTGAAGCCATGTCAAAATTTTATTACTTCTCGTCTTCTTGTCATGGTTCATTGAGCATATCAAAGGCTGATAAGGTTTTTAAGGTCTTTACGTTTTTACCATAGGCATATTAAATTTGAATTTATCTTCAAGAGATATCAGTATAGATCTTTAAAGAAAATTCTGATTGTACCTTCAGCAATTTCAGTAGCGAAAACTCTGCGCAAATGCTCAATTAGCATATACTTCAGATATCAATTCATAGGTCTAATAAATGACATTAACCTTCAATGTATATTCTACCACCATTACACCACAAAAATACAAATCATTATAGAAAAAAATTAGATAACCCAGAAAGTGTAGACTAATGCATGCAACAATACAAGTATACATAGAATTAGAGGAGGAACGTTCACTGTTCAAAAATAAGAAGGAAAAATCATTCCATTGTGAATTTTATAGATGGAACTCAGCTATTTATATTTTATGTAATCCTATTTAATGAGGAATATTTGCTTCTATATTCATGTCCGGGGTAAAAAAAATTGAGTAATAGACACAATCTCTTATTATACCTTTAACAGGCTTCTTATCGTTTAAAAGTTGATGTAAATAATTGTTAGATACAGTAATAGAAATGTGACTCCTACAGACTACAATAGCGAAGTCATATAAATGATTAAAAATATCTAACATTTAAACAAAATTAGATCAGTCTCTTCCAAAAATAAATCTCAACAAAAACAACTATATATAGAGGTCAGATCTAAAAAAAAATAGAAATTTATCAAACTCACTAACTCAACAACTGAAGGTTCAAAAAATCAGCTCAATAACAAAAAAAGATAATTTTTCAGAAAATCGCCAAAATAGATGGATAAAGGACATAGAACTTTTACAAATTGATTGTAGAAGCCAAAAGGGAGAAGAGAATTGAACCTCAATAAAAATCTTTGAAAGTCATCATAACTTTCTTCTTCTTCCTTTTTTCTTATACTTTATAAGATCTTCTCTAATCTTTTTGCCCCTCTATAGTTTTAGATTGGAGATTTTTGCTTTAACTTTTACAAACCAAATTAACTCAATTTATTAGAGATATAAAGTAAGAACAAATAAAATGAAGAAAGATTATTAACAAATTTCTATACCTATAATTAACATATTTCAATACCTTAGTGAAATAATGAAACAATAAGAATTCTCTTATACTTTTAAATGTAACAT
>JACEIK010013497.1:0-15865 GCA_018107945.1 Datura stramonium
AACAAAATATAAAAACTTTTCTTTACATTGTTGTCTGCATTTTTAGAGTTACAGTTAATTGATACTTGAGTAGATTTGCCCCGTAGTCCAGTCCCTGTGGAATCGATACTTGGCTTACTTGAGCCACTTACTAGTTGTTCGACCACGTGCACTTGCGTGTAGTCATTCAGACAGCCGAACAACACCCATGCATGGGACGCTGCTTTCTTGCCTGCAGGTTTAGACAGATAGGTTTTCGAGTCCTCCTTAGTAGCTATTTAGATCTAGCAAATTGGTCAACTCTTTTCCTTCGGAGTTGCCATACGATTAAAGGTTTGCTTGTCTTTTGTTATACAGTTTTGGGTAGGCCAGGGCCTTGTCCTGACCAATATTTTACTATTAGAGTCTTGCATACTACAGTTTGGGTTATACCTATTTTGTTGGCCGTGTGGTGCCTAGTCGTGTTATCTGTTAGTAACTTTGTCAGCATGTATATATGTATATGTGTGTCTACTTACCTTCTATTATTATTTAGTCAACATGATGGTCTTGTCGGCCCGCATAGGATGACATTATTGCAACTATTGGGTTAGCTGATTTAATGCAGGTGTTTATGTAGCGGCCTTATCGACCTAAGACTATGTTTTGAGCCGAGATATAGTTGTTTGTTTTCTTGATAGGTGATGTGTTATGAGTTTACAGCACTTTCGACGCTCAAAACTAAAAAATAGCATGGACTTAGGTGTGTTTATATGGATATAAGACACTTTTTATTTGATTACATGACAAATAGGTGTTGGAGTAAGAATGTGCAAAAGATAGCTTGAAAGTGCAAAAAATAGGCTAAAGTCACAAGCCCCAGTACGAGCTATAGGTTAATGCTATGAGCCGTACTGAAGACCGTGAAAAGTTTCACATGGTTGAGTTATGACGAGTGTGTTATACCCTAGAAGCCCAAATATCAGACCCGAAAGTTGAAATAGAGAAAAGTTAAAATCTGGCACCAGTCATCAGGATGGGTCGTGAGGTGACTCGTAAAGGCAGCCCACGAGTCGTGATGTGACTCATGGGGAGGCCCAGGTGATGAGTTTTATAGTTTGGGAAATGAGACCCCCACGGGCAAGACCAGGAGTCGTGGTCAGGCCCCATGACTCGTTAGGTCAGTCGTGGGGAGTGGTGATTGAGAAAATAGGAAACGCATGGCAGTGGACTTAACAGAAAGACCCCACAAGTCGTGGTCAGTCACCATGATTCGTGGGGAGGGTCGTGAGCAGTAGGATGAAACAAGGTAAAAATCATAGGTAGTGAACCTAACGGATGACTCCAAGAGTTGTGGCCAATGATGATGAATCTTTAGGTCCTCGTTGGGACCAGCTGACAGTTATTTTCTGCGAATTTAGTAAGGGCTTTTCCATAATTCCAAAGATCCTAAGGCCTAAGCTACATTTTTTTGAGTTATGAATGATGAATTTTAAAGGAGTTAAGTTCATTTTAGGCTATATTCATTCATGCATGCAAAGTAGAAGGTGAGAGAGGGTGAACAAGCTTAGTGTTCTTCAATTTCTCTTTAGTTTCTTCTTGGGCTATCAAAGAAGGGTAAGAATCAGCTACCAACAGATATGCAGGGTTATCAATGGGTGATTCCTTTCACACCCATGCATAATCCCTCTCTAAATCATGAGATTTCTATGTATAATCTATGGGGTTTTAACCTAATGCATGAATTTCCTAAATTCTCTACATGGGTATGATTTAAACATGTTTTTACTATTGAATTATGAAGCATGTAAAGGTTGTATATTGTTTTCGATTGAAAAGCATGTTTCCAGTTTTTATGAATTAAAAAGCCCATTAATGAAAAGTTCATGAAAGAAGAGATTTGAGATGAATGTATGATTATGCTGAGATAATATGATGAAAAATATGTTTTCAAGCTACCCATGTTTATAATCATATTTTCGATGTGAATTGAGTATCTTCAAGCATGATAAAGCTTTGGGCAATGCCCATATGTTCAAAGTATAATTTATGATTTCCTGAATTAAGCTTACCACATGGTTTTGGAGTGAAGACACCCAATTATCTTTCAGCTTGTGGTATGATTTGAATTAAATCTTCTCATATGAATGATTTCATATTTGTGATGTATTTGATTTATGAGCTTCGTCAATAGATGATGTTGAGCTTCGTTGAAAAATGATGTAGAGCATATGCATATTTTTGGGAGTAGTGTCTAGCATCGAGTAGGCTATGCCTCAGAACTACGCGCCAATGTAGGTTTATACTTATAGATTACTTCGGGACCTTCCTTGTGAGCTATCCGTGGCCCTATTAGCCCATGAGCTTGATATCGATATCATGGTATCGTCCCTAACCCAGACAAGGTTTTGGCCGGCTCTACCCATTTGAGTGTGATAGTTCGAACCACGTAAGCTCTATCGTGGTATGTTGGTTAACAGACGAGTCTCCCACTGTTCCTCATGATTTTAGTTTGCATGTTTATCATTCATGAGATTTGTATATCTATATATGTTCTAAAGCAGGCTTGACTCAATATTCAGCTTTACTCATGATTATCAGATTTCAGCTTTAAGTCAATCGATACAGTTATGATGTTATGTTATGTTATGATGAGATCATGATTTCAGGAAGAATGCATGCAAGCCCTACTCTCATATCCTTATTGTTTATGATTTACATTATGCATGTCTTTAAATGATTTCACTTACTTAAGCAGTTTTACTTATCCTGCATACTCGGTACATTCCACATACTGACCGCATACTCTATGATGTATCATTTCATGATACAGGACCCGGTTCTCAGGTTCAGCCCTATTCATAGTCAGTCTTCAAAGCTAGCGTCTTACATTGTTGGTGAGTCCTTATCCCCCAAGGACGACTTATTCAGACTTTCTCTATGTATTTTCAGTTTCAGTTTGGTTGAGTTAGTTGGGGTCTTGTCCCATCAACTCGTCGTGTTTAGAGACTTTTCAGATATATGGATGTATTCAGCTTCAGATTGTGTATTATGATGTTATGTTTAATCTAGACTTTTTCTATGATTATCTTGTTGATTTATTCAATTTTATTGATTGATTTAGATGTATGCTTATGCCATGGGTCGACTTGGGGTCTTTCGGGGCTCCTTGTCCCGTGTTGCGATCTGGATCTCTGTTAGGATCGTGACAAACTTGGTATCAGAGCAATAGGTTTGAAATGTTCTAGGATGTCTGAAAGCCACATTAAGTAGAGTCTTTTCATGGGTGTGAAACGCGCTACACTTATGACGAAGAGGCTGCGAAATCTTTAGGAAATATTCCCTTCTTTCATGATCTATGTCGTGCGATGAAAAGTCTCCCTATCCTTCTAATTCATGCTATTTGCGATTGTAGAATCATGGCTCCCCGAAGAGTAAATGATAGAAGGAATGGGAATGGATAAGGCCATGAGGATGGCAATAGAAACGGGCACCAGCAGGCCCCACCAGTTCAGGAGCACTAGACACCGAAGTCGGTTGCCCATGTTGAGTTTCAGGTAGCCATTCAGATGCTCACGCAGGCCTTGACCACTCAGGTCAATCAGTAGGCAGTTGCGCATGTTCTGTAGAATGGAAATGCAGTGGCAGCTCGAGTCAGAGACTTCTTGATAAAGAACCCACCAGAGTTCCTCGAGTCAAAGGTAGATGAGGACCCGCATGATTTCATGGATGAGATTGTGAAGATCACCCATATTATAGGGGTGAATACAAACGAGTGTGAGGAGTTGGCCTCGTATCAACTAAAAGGGGTCGCGCACATCTTGTTTCGACAATGGAAAGATAGCAAGACCGCCAGAGCAGGCCCGATCACTTAGGAGGAGTTCCATGTTGCCTTCTTAGATCAGTTCTTCCCTTGTGAGATGAGGGAGCTGAAGGCAACTTAGTTCATATATCTGAAGCAAGGGAGGATAACGGTATAGGAGTATGCCCTTGAGTTCACCCACCTATCGAAGTACGCCCCAGAGTTAGTGGCTGATCAGAGGGCACAGGTGAGTAGATTTGTTCATGGTATAGCGTGCTATTTGGCCAAGGATTGTAGAACTGCTATGCTTCACCAGGAAATGGACTTCCCTCGGATAGTCTTGTACGCTCAGCAGATGGTGGTGGCATATCTGAGAGAGAGGGAGGCCAAGAGGGCCAGGACCGATGACCACAAATTCTCACAGCCGAGGTCAGGTGGTGGGCACCGACAGCAGATCCACCATAGATTTTTAGCCCCAGCATCTTCAGCATTCGAGTGTGCCATCCAGACTGAGGCACGATCAGAGAGGGCGAGCATCAGGCTCTAGGGGTCAGAGCAGCAGACCCACAGATTCTAGTATTTCAGCTTGCCACAAGTGTGGCTGGGGCCACACGAGTCATTGTTTAGCAGGTATAGGTTCTTGTTACAGGTTTGGAAAGCCCGGACACATGCTCAGGGATTTCCCAGAAGCGAGGTAGGATCATGATGGGGGCCGAGGCCCAGCTTCTAGTTCAGCAGCCCCTCCCGCACGCTTAGCACATCAGGGAGCATCGATTAGCACAAGTGGCGGTCAGCGCCAAAACGGATTCTATGCCTTAGCCTCCCGCCAGGAGTAGGAAGTCTCCCCGGATGTAGTCACTGGTATGTTATGAGTTTTCCATCTTGATATTTATTATTTGTTAGATCCGAGGGCTACCTTATCATTTGTGACACCTTATGTGGCCTGTAGCTTCGAAGTTAGTCCCGAAGTCTTGTCAGAACCTTTCTCAGTCTCTACTCCAGTAGGTGATTCAGTTATAGCTAGAAGGGTATATAGAGGTTGCCCGGTCTCAGTCCTTCAGAAAGTCACCTCAGCAAATTTGATAGAGTTGGCCATGACCGATTTTTATATTATCCTCGACATGGATTGACTATTTACATGTTATGCTTCAGTTAATTGTAGAACCCGCGCAGTAGGGTTTAGATTTTCGGGTGAGCCAGTCTTAGAATGGAAGGATAGTTTAGTTGTGCCTGTAGGTTGTTTCATTTCCTATCTTAAGACCAGAAAGATTAATTTTTAAAGGTTGTGTGTACCATCTAGTTAGGGTTAAGTATGCGACGTCCGAGACCCCGACTATCTAGTTTGTCCCAGTAGTATGCGAGTATCCCGATGTCTTTCCAAATGATTTATTGGGAATCCCTCCCGAGCGGGAGATTGATTTTGGTATTGACCTCCTTCCCGACACGCAGCCTATATCTATTCCCCCTACAGAATGGCTCCAACCGAGCTAAAGGAGTTGAAAATTAGTTGAAGGACCTGTTAAATAAGGGTTTCATTAGACCGAGCAAGTCTCTATGGGGTGCACCAGTTCTCTTTGTCCGAAAGAAAGATGGTTCTCTTTGGATGTGTATTGCCTATCAACAATTGAACATAGTAACTTTCAAGAACAGGTATCCTCTACCCAAGATTGATGATTTATTTGACCAACTTCAAGGTGCCAAGTGTTTCTCAAAGATAGACCTCAGATCCGGGTATCATCAGCTCAGAGTTCGAGAGAGCGACATCTCGAAGACAACCTTTAGGATGCGGTATGGTCATTATGAGTTTGTAGTTATGTCTTTTGGACTAATGAATGCTCCTGCAGCTTTTATGGACTTGATGAATAGGGTGTTCAAGCCATACTTGGATATGTTCGTGATTGTGTTTATTGATGATATCCTGATATACTCTCGAAGCGAGGAGGAGCATGCCGCTCATTTGAGAATAGTGCTTCAAATTCTCAAGGATCGTCAATTATATGCCAAATTCAGCAAGGGTGAGTTTTGGCTGAATTCCATGGTGTTCTTGGGATATGTGGTATCAAGTAAGGGTATAAAGTTGGATTCTCAGAAAATAGAAGTGGTGAAGAATTGGCCTAGAACGGTGAATCCTTAAGATATTCGGAGCTTTTTGGGGTTAGCTGGCTGCTATCAAAGGTTCGTGGAAGGTTTCTCATCTATTGCAGCACCCTTGACCAAGTTGACCCAGAAGAAGGTGAAATTCCAATGGTCATAGGCTTATAAGAAAAGCTTCCAAGACTTGAAGACTCGACTCACTTCAGTACTGGTGTTAACTCTACCAGAGGGTACCAATGGGTTTGTGGTGTATTGTGATTCTTTAAGGATTGGAATTGGGTGTGTATTGATGCAGTACGGGAAGGTCATAGCATATGCCTACAAATAGCTAAAAGTTCACAAGAAGAATTACCCGACCCATGATCTTGAGTTGGCCGCGGTGGTATTCGCCTTGATCAGTATTCCTACTTGAAAGTGGGAAGAAATTAACATGGACTTCATTATAGGTTTACCTCGTACTCGTCGACAATATGACTCCATTTGGGTTGTGGTAGATAGGTTGACCAAGGATGCTCATTTTCTACCGGTCAAAACCACAGATTTGGCGAGGATTATGCCAAACTGTATATCCGGGAGCTAGTTCGATTGCATGGAGTTCCCTTATCCATCTTTTTAGATAGGGGTACCCAATTTACCTCTTAGTTTTGGAAGTAATTTCAAAAAGGACTTGATACTCAGGTTAAGCTCAGCACTGCGTTTCACCCGCAAATGGATGGTCAAGCGGAGAGAACAATTCAGACTCTCGAGGACATGTTGAGAGCATGTGTGATTGATTTTAAGGGTAGCTGGGATGAGCATTTGCCTCTTACCTAGTTTGCATACAATAATAACTATCATTCCAACATTCAAATGGCAGCGTTCGAGGCTCTCTATGGCGGAGATGTAGATCGCCAATTGGTTGGTTTGAGGTTGGAGAAGCGGAGATGATAGGATCAGATTCGGTTCATGAGGCGATGGAGAAGGTTCAGTTGATAAGGGACAGGTTGAAAATTGCTCAGAGTCGCCAAAAGTCCTTTTCTGATGTGAGGAGATGGGAATTAGAATTTGAAGTTGATGATTAGGTATTTCTAAAGGTGTCTTTCATGAAGGAAGTGATGAGGTTCGGAAAGAAGGGGAAACTTAGTCCACACTATGTCGGCCTGTACCGGATCGTGAGACATGTTGGCAAGGTGGTCTATGAGTTGGAGTTTCCCTCAAAATTAGTTTCCATACATCCCATTTTTCATGTATTGCTCTTGTAGAAATGTTTGGGTAATCCATCTCTAGTCGTCCTAGTGGACAGTGTGGGTGTAAAAGATAGCCTTAGTTATGAGGAGTCTAGTATAAATATTGGATCATTAGGTTCGAAGGCTAAGGAACAAGGAAGTATCTTCAGTTAAAGTGTTATGGAGGAATCAACATGTTGAGGGAGCTATGTGGGAAGCCGAAGCGGATATGATGGCTAGATACCACATTTATTCTCTACCGGCTTAGTTCCAGCTTGAGGTATCAGTTTTGACCTAAAACTCTATTTAGTTTTCATGATCAGTTCGTGTGCCCAAGTTTCTTTTATGTATATGGATGTATGTATGATTTGTGAATTCAGTTCAGCTATGTAGTCTGAACCGGAGAGAGTCATTCCGTCAGTTTTAGCTTAAATGATCAATATTTGAATATGATAATTGCATCTCTTTGATTTTCTGTATGTCTTCCAACATTCGAGGACGAATGTTCCCAAGGGGGGGATATTGTTATACCTCGGAAGCCCAAAGATCAAACCCGGGAGTTGAAATGGAGAAAAGTTAAAATATGGCACCAAGCATCAGGACGGGTCGTGAGGTGATCCGTGAGAGCAGCCCATGAGTCGTGCTGTGACTCATGGGGAGGCCCACGTGATGAGTTTTGCAGTTTGGGAAATGAGATCCCCGCGGGTGAGACCACGAGTCGTGGTCCCACGACTCGTTAGGTCAGTTGTGGGAGTGGTGATTGAGAAAAGAGGAAAAGGATGGCAGTGGACTTAATGGAAGGACCCCCCACGAGTCGTGGTCAGTCACCACGATTCGTGGGGAGGGTTGTGAGCAGCAAGATGAAGCAAGGTAAAAATCATAGGCAGTGAACCTGAAGGACGACTCCACGAGTCATGGCTCATGATGACGAGTCGTTAGGTCCCTCATTGGGACCAGCTGGCAGTTATTTTCTGCAAATTTAGTAAGGTTTTTTTCGTAATTCGTACGATCCTAAGGCCTAAACTACATTGTTTTGAGTTATGAATGATGAATTTTAAAGGGGTTAAGTTCATTTTAGGCGATATTCATTCATGCATGCAAAGTAGAAGGTGAGAGAGGGTGATCAAGCTTAGTGTTCTTCAATTTCTCTTCAATTTCTTCTTGCGCTAGCAAAGAAGTGTAAGAATCAGCTACCACAGGCATGTAGGGTTATGAATGAGTGATTCCTTTCACACCCATGCGCAATCCCTCTCTAAATCATGAGATTTCTATGTATAATCTATGGGGTTTTAACCTAATGCATGAATTTCCTAAATTCTCTATATGTGTATGATCTAAATATGTTTCTACTATCGAATTATTAAGCATGGGTAGGTTGTATATTGTTTTCAATTGAAAAGCATGTTTCAAGTTTTTATGAATTAAAAAGCCCATTGATGAAAAGTTCATGAAAGAAGAGATTTGAGATGAATGTATGATTATGATGAGACAATATGATGAAAAGCATGTTTTCAAGATACCCATGTTTATAATCATGTTTTCAATGTGAATTTAGTATCTTCAAGCATGATAAAGCTTTGGGCAATGCCCACATGTTCAAAGTATCATTTATGATTTCTCGAATTAATCTTACCACATGGTTTTGGAGTGAAGATTCCCAATTATCTTTCAGCTTATGGTATGATTTGAATTAAAGCTTCTCATATGCATGATTTCATATTTGAGATATATTTTATTTATGATCTTCGTCAATAGACGATATTGAGCTTCGTTGAAAAGCAATTTAGAGCATATGCATATTTTGAGAGTAGTGTCTAGTATTGAGTAGGCTATGCCTCAGAACTACGCGCCAACATAGGTTTATACGTATAGATTACTTCTGGACCTCCCTTGTGATCTATCCCCGACCCTATTGTCCCACGAGCTTGATACCCATATCATGGTATCGTCCCTAACCCTAGCAAGGCTTTGGACAGCTCTACCCACTTGAGTGTGATAGTTGGGAGCACGTAAGCTCTATCGTGGTATGTCGGTTGAGAGACGAGTCTCCCATTGTTCCTCACGATTTTAGTTATGCATGTTTATCATTCATGAGATTTCTATATCTATATATGTTCTAAAGTAGATTTGACTCAATGTTCAGCTTCACTCATGATTATCAGATTTTAGCTTTGAGTCAATTGATATAGTTATGATATTATGTTATGTTATGATGAGATCATGATTTCAGGAAGAATGCATGCAAGCCCTACTCTCCGATCCTTATTGTTTATGATTTTCATTATGCATGTCTTTAAATGATTTTACTTACTTAAGAAGTTTTACTTACCCTGCATGCTCGGTACATTCCACATACTGAACGCATACTTAATGCTTATCGTTTCATGATACAGGACTTGGTTCTCAGGTTCAACCCCGTGCATAGTTAGTATTTAGAGCTAGCATATTACGTTGTTGATGAGTCCTCATCCCCCGAGGACTAGACTTATTCCGACTTTCTCTATGTATTTTCAGTTTCATTTTGGTTGAGTTAGTTGTGGTCTTGTCCCATTAACTCGTTGTGTTTAGAGGCTTTTCAGATATATAGATGTATTCAACTTCAGATTGTGTATTCTAAAGTTATGTTTAATCTAGACTTCCGCTATGATTATCTTGTTGATTTATTCAGTTTTATTGATTGACTTAGATGTATGCTTATGCCATGGGTCGACTTGGGGTCTCTTTGGACTCCTTGTCCCATGTTGCAATCCAGCGGGTCGTGACAGAGTGCATCCTACGACTCTCAGTACGAGAAGTATAATGCTTGTATGAGACGTAGCATTGAGTCGTGGAAATTTAGAAGAATTGCACAAGAGGCTGACTCCTAACACAGATATACAATATGTGTCGTGGTGGCAAGGTACAAGTCGTACCATCACACTTGTGAAGAACTTCAGAAAAATTGAGAATTCTTAGAGTCAAGCCACAGAAGAATAGTACGACTCATTGGAAGCATGTACGAGTCTTACCAAGGCCCAACACTTAGCCAAATTTCAGCAAGCCAAGGACATATAGATAGTAGGTACGACCCGTACAATTTTGCTATGGGTCGTACGGTCTATCGTGGCTCAAGCGACATCAGTTATGGAAATTTACCCTATTAGCTTAGGAAAAGGATTCTTATGTCTGTATAAATACTTTTTATATTTTATTTTTAGTAGAGAATGTTAGAGGATGTGAGAGAGCTTTAGAGAACATCAAGGCAATGTAGAATTGAGTTGATTGGCTTGTGATCAACCTTTTCTTGATTTCTTCTTGATCTTTGTGAATTGTTCTTGAGTTATTTAGGATATAATCAAAGAAGCTTTTCTCTTATCTACAATTGTAAGTATTGATTTATGCATTTAATCATGAATGTATATCACAACCTTGCAACTATGAGAGGCTAAAACCTCCATAACTAGGGTTGTGGGAACCATGGTGGATTAATGAGCTAGGGTTGTGCAAAAGTGATTCAAAACCAATGAAAAATGCTTTTATTATATTATCTTCATGCATAAACATTTATTAACGATGTACAACGTTAGGACTTTCACAAATTCTTTACTTGCTTGAGCTTAGAGAGGTAGAGATTAGAAAAAGAGAATTACAACAAAGCCTTGATCTTGATGATCATTGTATTAACTTGAGCTGTAGTCACAGGATAGTTAAATTTGGGAAAAATTTATAACGGATAATTTGGAATCGCTCGTGAGACCTGACCCGATGATTGAGTATAGTCATTCAATAAGGACGAACCAGTCATTTGGATGAACCCTAGTTATCAGTCCTACAAGTAAGTATTGGTATTGATCACGTGTGTATACCCAAAGCAGTTATGCACCCATGGAGAACACAAGCCCTAGTTAGTCTTAACTCTGTGTTTACATCACAATTTCAATCATTGTTTTTAATTATTATTTTTCTTAAACCCTCCTAAATTGGAGTAACTAACCAACAAGTTCACTTACCGACATTAGTTTAGATCTTCCATATTCCCTGTGGATTCGACCCCAACCTCTTTGTTGAGTTCTTTATTGACAACGTCCACTTCATACTTCAGTAGGAGGTGTGGTTTGAGTATTATCAAAAAGTGGTGCCATTGCCGGGAAATACGGCTAAGACTAGATTAATTGCTTGTATTTGACTTTTGGTAATTATTTCCTTAATTACGTTTTATTTTTGTTTGGGATACCCAAAGGTTATTTTCTGGTGGATGCCAAGCACTCGGAGTAGTGGAAATCCCCTGATTCTGTTAAACCCCGAAATTGAACGGATGCGCAGAATGGAAAACCAGGAACAAAGAGATACCCGTGTAGCTGAGGAAGCTAGGCAAGCAGAGCTAGCTCAGCAAGCTGCACTTCAGGATGTGAAAGATGCCATAGAAGAGGTTGTTAATGCTGGACGACATGGGCAGGGCAATAGAGGTTATAGATATTGCCCCTCAGTTCTCTGATGATGAGGACCCAGGCATTGATGAAACTGGGTCAACTGGAGCAATTGTACCACCATTACTACCTTCTGGGGCCAAATTTTACATCACGAGCACCATAATTCAACTATTAAACATGATAGGGGTGTTCAGTGGTCACGCAGCAGATGACGCCAACCTGCACCCGATGAACTTCGTTGGAATATGCAAGGCGTACAGGTTGCCTGGAGTTAGCCAAGATGCCATCAGGCTCAGACTATTCCCCTTTTTTCTGTCAGGGGAAGCCACTTTATGGTTATCGGAGTTGCCTAACGACTCCATAACCAACTGGAGAGAACTCAAGCAATCCTTTTTGGACAAATTCTTTCCCCCCTCCAGAATGTTGCAGCTTAAGGATGAGATTTACAATTTCTGATAGCTCAAAAGTGAGGCACTTCATGAAACTTGGATGAGGTTTAAGAAGAAATTGACAAAGTGCCCAAACCATAAGATTCCAGATGACAGTTTGTTGGAATTTTTTTATAGGGTTTTAAACAATAGCACTAAAGCTGTGGCAGACTGGTGGTAGGAGGAGCATTGATGAGTCACACCTGGGAGCAAGCTGCTAGTGTCCTTGACAGGGTGACTAAAAAAAACAGGGCATGGTGTACCAGGGAGGCAGATGCAACGAATGGTACATATGCTATTGGTTTGACTGCGGACCAACGTTGGAAGGAAGAAGAATGCGACCAGGAGTTGACTCACATGCGCACATCGTTGGATTCTCTTACAAAGCACATTGAGGGAGTATGATCCAAAAAGGTAAATGCAGTAGGGACACAAGGAATGGAGCCAGGTGTATATCACTCTGATTCCGAGGAGGAGGCAAATTTCCTAGACAACCAGGTGGTGGGTTTTCGAGCCAACGCCCAAGCGTGTGGACAAGACAATTGGTAACAAGGTTCTGGAAACTAAGGTAGGAACCAATACAGAGATAACTACAACCGAAATGGGTACAGAGACAGGAGCCGTGGTCGTGAGCGCAATGGAGAATGGAGAAGGAATGACGGCTACCGCAATGACCGAACTTGAATATATATGCCTCCCAATGCACGAGAGGGAGAGGCTGGGCAGTCAAAGTTAGAGAGTATGATGGCCGAGATGCTGAAAAAGGTGAGGTCCACTGATGATCAATTAAAGGAAATCCATGGTGACATATCAAGCATGGGTGAGAGAGTGGAATCTCATGTGACAGCCATCAAGTAGATTGAATAGCAGCTTGGGCAACTTTCAGCATCACTAAACCCTAGACAAAAAGGTACACTGCCTAGCAACACCATTCAGAATCCAAAGAATGATGGCCACTGCATGGCAGTGATGACTAGGAGTGGTAAGACCACAGTTGACCCCCCTTTTCTAGTTGTAGTTGAACGGAAGAAAGAGTGCATAACTGAGGAGAATGAGAAGAGTGTTGAGATGGAGGGCGCTGAAAATGCTGAGTTGCCAAAGGCCCCAATAGATGAGAAAGAACCTAACATTGATTAAGGAGCAACTCAAATGTACAAATCTATCCTGCGAACATCGCCACCATTCCCCCAAAAGAATGAAGAAAAAGGCGAAAAATGGTAAGTTCCAGAAATTCCTATCTATGCTTAAACAATTATCTGTGAACATACCATTGGTTGAGGCATTGGAACAAATGCCGGAATATGCTAAGTTTATGAAGGACTTGGTGACAAAGAGGAGGTCCGTAAGCTATGAGCCGGTAGATAATGTACATTACTATAGTGCCATAGCTACATGGGTCCTATCTCAAAAGAAGGAAGATACGAGTGATTTCACTATACCTTACACCATTTGCAATGTCGAGTTCGCAAGGGCACTTTATGATCTGGGAGCAAGCATCAACCTGATGCCCTTGGAAATATTCAAGCAATTGGGCTTAGGAGCCCCCATACTGACTACTATGCGGCTACTGATGGCCGACATAACTGTGAAGAAGCCAGTGGGGATCCTGTTTGACGTGCTTGTTAAGGTAGACATATTCATATTCCCAACAGATTTCGTGATTTTAGATTGCGAGGTTGATTATGAGGTCCCGATTTTGGGGCGACCATTCCTTGCAACTGGGAGGACCTTAGTAGATGTGGAGGCGGGCCAATTGAAGTTCAGACTAAACAAAGAAGAGGTCACCTTCAACATCTTCCGGTCAATGCAACGACCAAAGGAATCAGTGTAATCTCAGCACTTGATGATGAATCCGAGTCACTTGATGAATTCTGAATAGTCAAGAGACTTGTGTCGTGCCGCGACGTTAAATCAGGCGCTTCTTGGGAGGCAACCCAAGTGGTGGCTTGGTGAATTCTGAGTAACTGGGCCACCTGCATCATGCAACAACATTAAATCAAGCACTTCTTAGGAGGCAACTGAAATGATTTAACTAATATGTGTTCAGTGTGCAGGGAAAAAGAAAAAAACTGGCGGCAGAGAAATTGCTGAAAAGCAGGTGCTATGACTCTCATTACAACTCGTGAGAGGGTTGTACGAGTCATAGCAAGAGTTGTGGTGAGAGTCAAAGAGGTGCTTCAGTAAAGGAGTTCAGGATAAGGTCGGTCTTCCAACTTGTAACTCAACTACACGGGTCGTAGTACTTACTGTGCCTGTGAACCATGCAAGTTATGCAAACGTAAAGACCTACGAGTCATCATACGGACCATACCCACATGGTACGAGTCTTAAGGGGCTCTCGTAGGTCCCCAGGTAAGTTTTCAACTCTCAGAAGTACGGGTCCGAGGGATGAGTCGTGGGGCCTTCCTACGACTCGTGGTACGAGTCGTGATGGGTCAAAATCCTTGAAATAACCCGACTCGGCCTAGGTTTTCAAATCTTCCCCCTTAATTATTTAAACTTCAAACCTAAGCATACCCCTCCCCCACTCGATTTAAACCGAACCTATAAAGAATACTCACGGCTCCCTCACAATTGTAACTCAAAAACAAAGAACAATCGAGCAATTTCTTGCTCAAGCACGTTCATCTCAACCATAATTTCACACTACCAGTTGAAGTAAGCAGCAACAAGTAAGTGTATTGCTTTGAATATTGAGAAAACTTATGTGCTTGATGTAATGATCATAAAACCCTTGCGAGTCTTCATTTTTGCTCGAAAAATATGAAGGAGACAATGACCAGGGGTGTTATAGGACTATGTGCGACTAAATTTTTTAAAGAGGATGAACTTGTGCATTGAAGCATTTAAAATTGAGTTACAGGTAGTGAATAAAAAAGGGGAGGAATGAGTAGTATAAAATGGATTGAACTACATGCCTAGACCTGGGGAATTTTAAGTACCCAAATCATGAAAAGGAATCCTTGTAAATTGGACCAAAATCGAGACAGGGACAGGCTTCAAAAGCCTTTCTATGAATCATGGTTTGATACTACGACTCGTAGGATGGCTCATTGGGAATGTACCAAGCTAGAATAGGTCAATGCTAGAGGTACGAAACCCAGCACGATTCATGGTTTGCCACTACGATTCGTACTGTGCATTCATACCAAAGACCTAAATAGGGCCAAGTCCAGATGAGGAAATATTATCCTTCGTACGACTCATGGAATCAACCTATGGGTCGTACCATGAGTCATGGAAAAATACAGAGAAATTTGCAGAGGTGGGGCGTCCTTAGACAACTCAAGGTACGGGTTGTACCTTAGTGGTATGAGTCGTACCTGTGAGTCGTAATGTGCATATAGGATTTTTGGGACTTCATACGAGTCGTACCTCCAAGGTACGACCCGTACTGTTGACCCGTGTTTATATACTGAGAATTTCTCTTCTTGTATTTCTTTCTCAGATATGGAATTCTAACTCTCTTCTCTACAGCTACAATGACGATGAAGCGCAAAGCATCCAAAGAAACTGCTCGGAGGATATTACATGATAAAACATCTTAGTCGGAACTTGAGCAAGAAGGCAACTTCCCTAGTGGTTTAGTGGAGGAGTACCAGGTTGATACATTAGACACCGACGGAACCCGAACTACTAGGGCAAAGGCCAAAGCACAAGTCGTCGCTACTACTGCCGCATCTGCCGAAGCTCTCTAGTCTGAGGAGGGAGCTAATGAAGGTAATTAGGAGTCAGAAAGAGGCTCAAATGCAGAAGAAGTTTCTAAGAAGACCCAATCCGGAGAGGCAAGTGGAAGTTCTGAGTCTGAAGAGGAGGCCCCCAATGCTGAGCAGCAGCAGATCCCACCTAGGGAGTGTCGTACCATTCGGTGGAAAGTGCCAGGAGCACAAGAAATCTATGAACAAGGCATCGCTCTCACCGCCAAAAACAAACCTAGGCGGAGCATCCAAGAAGAACCGCAGATCCTTA
>JACEIK010013498.1:0-23726 GCA_018107945.1 Datura stramonium
CGGGTCACACCGGGTCACCGGGTAACCCGCGCGAAAATTCCACTTTTTAACCCCAATTCCCCTCATTTTCTCTCATTTTTTCATCTCCTCCGCGACAACCCTCCCAAAAAATTCCCTTTCGCCCAACGTGCCACGGACTAAGGTACAAAATTTCATCAAGTTTTCTTCCGATCATCGAACTTGAGGTACGTTCATCATCTCTATCTCTATTTTGGTCGAATTTTTTTCGATTTATAGCATGAGATGTGAGTGAACCTTACCCTAGGTAGAAATTGAGCTTAAATTCAGTTAATTTATTGTTGATTGATGTTCGCAATATCATTGTGATTGTATGAACCGATAAAAACACGAGCTTGATCAAATTTTTGAAAAATTGTAGCTAGGGCTTGAATTTGAACATGAAAAGGGAGAAAAGAACCGATAAAAATGATCAGGGGTATATTTATATGCCAAATCGATACTCAAATGCATCACTTTTGCCTTGTTTATCCAACAAATGTGTGTACATTCTCATGTAAATTGTAGGAATTGATCTTTATACTAAACCATGAATTTGCCGTTGTTTTGTAGGTTTTGATGATTTTGGAGGAGCTAATCCATGAGTTGGTGAAGTAGAGGCTTGGAGACGGAATAAACACGCAAACGGCGACAAGAGGAGGTCCAAAAATGCCCCACCTACTGCCGGCAACGTGCCACGCAGGCGTTGCTCGAAGACAGCCCCCCGCCGTTGGCAACGTGCCACGCGTAAGGGCTCCGCGACCAAGGGGGTGCAATGCGCTGCCCCAGCAGGCCGTGCCACGCCGCCAACGCGGCAGGTGGCTGCTTCTGGCCCATTTTTGGGGGTGATTTAAGGCTCATGTTAATGTGTCACGGAGGCAATGCTCCGCGTTGCACTCCGTGACACGTTGCTTGTTATTCCTGGACAAATTCCTACTATTATAAATAGCACACTTAGGTTTATTTTTAATATTCGACTTGGTGGAGCAAGAACGGGTTACAAAGCTTTGAGGACGAAAATTCTTAGGGCTTTCTTATCCTTCTTCCTTTTCAATTACTTGGCATGATTTTCATTCATTTAACGATGTTCAATCCACAAATCAGTGGCTAAATCCCTTTCTTTGGGCCGAAAGGTTATGAACTATTGCATTGAAATGTACTATTATTTATCTGGGTTATTTCATCTTTTCTTCTACAGGTTGTTCTATTTAATTCTTGTTCTTACTAGCGTTAATATCCGGCCAATGTTAATGTAACCAAAAAGTCCTAAGCCACCCGAGAGGACAAGAAACTGAAAGCGAATTAATAGGATATGATCTGTTCTTTGTTTGGGAAAATTGGGAATTGATTTACCTTCGTGATAGAAATATACCCGCAAAGCCGTATTAGTCAAGTGTGGAATCGGGTTTGTATGGCTAGAACATGAATTTCTTCTATCGCGTAAATGTAGGTGGAAGGCTCCATGATTCTGTTGGGTTAAATACGAGAGTTTTATCCATAGGCATAAGTTTCACTTTAGCAAACCGGGGAAAAGATAAACCATGTATATCGATATTTAATTTCTTTACATGTTCATTTTAGCCTCAACCATGCTCACATTCGTAGTTCAGACTCAATTGTATAAATATCTTACTTAGTATAAAAATAGTTTTTAAAATATAAAACTCTTCTTTACACTAGTTGTCTTCATTATTAGAGTTGTAGTAAATTAACACTTGAAAAGGTTTTACCCCGTAGTCCGCTCCCGTGGGCTCCGACATCTCGGTTCTTAAAAAGGGCCACTTATATTACTTGTACAACCTGTGACACTTGCGTTCATCAAAACACGAGCTTGACTAAATTTTTGTGAAAAATTATAGCTAGGGCTTGAACTTGAACATGAAAAGGAGAAATTTAGTTGAATTGTGTAAATTTTTGTTGGGTTGAGTATGTTGGGGTGAGATGAGCTGGTCGTGTTCTTATGTAATATGTTAAAATAACGCACGATTTTTGGGGAGTGCAATTATATGCAAGAAAGGAACGGGTTGCATAGGTTTGTATACTAAAGAGTTTTTCGTTTTTTTTTCTTTTTCTTTTCTTTCTCTCTCGTTCATTGTTATGTGCTCATGAAATTATGATCACGGTAATATTGTGGCCAGGCAAGTCCGAGTAGCATGCTTGAGTTATACCGTCGTATTTATGAATGCACAAGTCAATATTGTTTGTGTTTTAGTTGTTTTAGTTTTTTCTGTGTTTTTGTAAATTTGGTTAAATATGTTCTGCCGTAATATCAATTAGGCTGAAGACTAAGTGTGGGTGGCCGAGCTCAACCCAACCTTAGTCAAGCTATTTTAAATTGATCAAATTGGGACTGCCTCGCTCTTTGACAGAACAATGGCGCGTGCAAGACAGGGAAAGTGCGCATCTACATCGGGCGCCTAAGAAAGAGACTAAGATCGGGAACAAGAAAGACTAGCAGTTCCACGCGCGCCGCTCAACATGTGTAAACCCGATGGGTGACAGAGGAAGGGAAGAAATGGTTCACAAAGCACAAGGAGAACAAGTACTTCCCGAGGAGCATATTGCAAGGGAGCCAAGTACGTGAGTTCCCCACATTGTACACGGATTGACACTGCCGGCCTGAGCTTCATCTTTGACGAGCCCAAGGAGTGCAATCTGTACTTGATTCGGGAGTTCTTCTATGCAATTGGAACCCGACACTCCGTAGTCACACCACATCAAAATAAGGGGCCAGATTGTCACCCTTGAGCCCATATCACTTAAATGCCAATCGGGGTGCGTAACACCGATGCCCATGTACTCCCAAGAAGCTGAATATCACTCCACCTTACGTGGATATCAGATGCACATTGAGTGGAGCCCGCCGACGGCACGCTAGAGCAAAAGTATAAGGAGAGGGCTACCATCAAACATTGCCCTACTCACGTATGAACAAAGGGAAGCCGTGATCCGTCAAGATCGTTTGTTCCTCGTTGATTCCGGGGGTGCACATGACGATGTCACCCGATCGCGTATGCCCGGTGTATGCCCCATGAAAGGGCTGAGATAAATGTAGCTGGTGATTATATCCACTATGAAGAGAGCCCGTTTGCATCAAGGGCACAAAGTACGGCTTAGCGTTTGCTGACCACGTTCCTCGAGGGGCCTAGAGGCAGAGTGAAGAGGCCCTAGACTATATCCCTCATGGAGAGGCGTGCCATGTGACGTCACAAAGACTAAGGCACTCCGACACCACTCACGGGCCAGCCACACTACGAGCGACATGCTCGGATGATCGCATATGGCCCTCGCATGTTCAGATGCAGATGCTCCAGCTGCGCATAGGCGGGAGACCGCACCGGAGGATGAGCTGTGGCACACCTAGATTACCCTTTCTACGAAAAACGCTAGGCTCTATGTCGTAGGCCCAAAGATTTGTGAGCTTCCGTGGATGATGACATCCCCACTAATGAGGAGACACGTCGCGAGGGATTCCGACATGTTGAGTCGAGGAGACGACGGGGAGATTCAGACATGTGGAGATGAGAGGCAACAAAGACTCCGATAAAGAAGTGGAATACTTTGATTGGATCAGGAGTTTCACCACCCACTTTTGTGTTTTAGATTGTATGAACACCGGGGACAGTTTTTGGTTTAAGTGTGGGTGGGAGCAGTTAGGTGGTGCTGGTTTTCGTCTTGAGTTGTATGTATGTGCATGTTCCTGTCGTGTTTAAAATATTGTGACCCCGTTTTTTGTGTGTGTATGTTTCGTAGTGTAAATATCTTTGTGAAGCCGTGTGTGTTGTGAATGTTGTTAGCCAAAGGTGTAAATAGCTTTTGTCGAATTATCGATATTTTTAAAATTTTTCTATTGATTATTTTTAGCATTGGGTTTCTCGAGTTTGTTTTCAGTTCTTTACCGAGAAGAGTCCTATTGACCGAAGTCGTAAGTAGTGACCGTTCCCCATGATGGGATGGATGACGACCGCCTTAAGGGAAATGCAATGATAGAGTAGTTTTGTTATTTTATTTTCAATTTTGGGTTGTTGGTTGTATCCTATGCATGTTAAGTTACTCTATGGCTACGAAATCCTTGTTGTGTGTTATACATAATGTTTATATTGCAAAGGTATCTATTGGTAAGCATTGCAAAATTTTGTACATATGTGAGATACTTAGGCCGCGTAATTCCGATTCCGGTGTGATAGAGGCTTAATGTTGAATTTTGTAATTAGTCGATTAAAGAGTCTCATGAATATGTCTGAGTTAAGCATGTGCAATGAGTTTATGAAGTGAGAATCTCGTTTATTCCATGCTATTGTGGAGTGGCTAGAACTTGCCCGGGTGTGTATACGAAATGAAATGAAGGAAGTGTAGTGTGGGAAAGGATGTAGGCGTTTCTTTGTTTAGCCTAATGTTTTTTTTATATACCCACCTTGAATGTCAAATCTCCTAGTCGCCTCATGAGCTTCGGCAAACCTTCTTTATTTTTTTTCTTTGTCAAAAAGGTGTAAACCAAGTTAACCCTTCCTTTCATTGTTTGTAAACCTAATCCGAAGCTCTTAAGCGCTCAAGAAAAAAATAATTTTCCCCACAAAGCTAAAAGGAGTAAAATGGGTGAAAAGAAAATGAAAAGAGGAAAAAGCAAAGAGGAAAAGAAAGAAAAAGAGTCAAAGGCACCGCCGCATGTAAAGAAAATAAAGTGCATAACTAAACTTGTTGTTTGGTCCGTGTGTGGGTGCGTAAAGAAGTTGGAAAAAGTAATTAAGAAAGACTTCAAGGTTGGGAGGAGGAAGAAAGAACTCGTGCCTGCATTACATGGGATGTATTGAAAAAGCACTTGAGGATGCTAGTTACTATTATTATTAGCCCAAAGGTATTCTAGTTTCGGAGCTTACATTACAACCCATTAAGTCCTACGTGATCTACATCACGCGTCCTTATATTAGTGGAGTAAACACTAGAGGCAAGCTTATGGTTCATGACACAATGCATGGAATTCTTTGGGAGAGAGTGAGCAAATTGTGTGTGTCTATACCCCTAAGATGAATTGTTTTAGAGTTCATGTGATAAAACAGTGGGAACTTCTTATGTGTGAGGGCACATGTTTGACGAAAGAATAGAAATTCGTGTCGGATATCTTGGTCACTAATGTGCATGAGTTTGCCGATATCGAGCCTTATTTGTAGATGTTTAGGTCTTTGATGTTTGATGTCATGGTAATGATGATGCCATGCATGTTTTCTTAATGACTTGTATGTAAATAATCGGTAACCGTAGCTCGAATTGTAGAGCCAAAGTAGCCATGATGAGATGTCAATTGCATGAGGTGTAGGAGTATTGTTCGAGGACGAACAAGATTTTAAGTGTGGGGTGATCCGGGCATATTTATATGCCCAAGATTTAAAATACCGTTTGAGCCTTGTTTATCCAACAATGTTTGTACATTCGCATGTAAATTGTAGGAACGTGTGAATTTATACTAACCAACATGATTAGCGTTTAATTTTGCAGGAAAAACATACTTTTAGTGAGCTAAGATACATGTTGGGAGGAATCGTAGATGGACTCTGGAGTGAGCAAAGGAAGCGGCCGTGGAGAAGCAAGCACAAAGAGGCTCCGCGGCGGGAGCCGTGACACGCTGCCATCGCGGTAGCATTCCCGGGTCCGGGAGATATAATTCCAAGAATTTCCAGAGAGGATTCTACATTGTGCCGTGGCACGTTGGAATCAAGTTCCCGAATCTTGACATTCCAAGGAGGTGCAGCTTGCACCGTGGCACGCCTGGGCATGCTCCGCGTTGCATATCGTGCCACGTTGGGGACAACTACCTGACGGCTAAATTCCAAAGATCCTCCGCGTTGCACCGTGTCACGGAGGCAAAGGTTCGCGATGCACTCCGGTGACACGTTGCTTGCTTGGTCTTGGGGAAAATTCTCACCAAAGATAAATAGAACACTTAGTTCATTTTTAACGATTCCGACTTGGTGGAGCAAGAATCGGTTACAGGAGTTGAGAGGACGGTACACCCTTAGGGTTTTCTCCATCCCTTTCTTCTTTCTTTCTCAACTGTTTGTATGGATTTGTACTTATTTAACGATGTCTATTCCACAAATGAGTTGGCTAACCATTTCTTGCTGAGGTTATGAATTGTTGTATTGAAATGTAATTGTTGATTCTTTGGTTTTTTTCATCTTTCTTCTATGGTTGTTCTATTTAATTTTGTTCCTACGCATTAATTTCTCACAATGTTAATGTAAATCCAAAAGTCCTGTCACCCGAAAAGGGCACGAAATTGAAAAGTTGTGAATTAATAGATATGATCTTTTCTTATTTGGGAAAATTGAGAATTGATTTACCTTTCAGATAGAAATATATCCGAAAGTCGTATTAGTCAAGAGTGGAATCCATGTATGGCTAGAACATGAATTTCTTCTTATCACAAATGTAGGCGGAAGGTTCATGATTCTTAAGTTGGGTTAAATACTTAATCCATAGGCATAAGTTTCAACTAGCAACTGAGAAAAGATAAACCATGTATGTCGATACTTAATTTCTTTTGCATGTTCATTTAGCCTCGCATGCTCATATTCATAGTTTAGACTCACTTGTATAATTATTTTAGCTTAGTATAAAATTAGTTCACAAAATATAAAAAACTTTTCTTACATCGTTGAAACCGCATTTTTAGAGTTACAGAAATTGACACTTAAGGTGATTTTGCCCGTAGTCCAAATTCCTGTGGATCGATACTTCTGGCTTACTTGAGCCACTGCACATTGTTCGACTACTTTGCACTTCATGCAGTCATCCTGTGACAAATTTAATGTATTATCATCGTTCAGGTTCGTGAAAGAGATATTACAATGCCTTCAGGACCAGATAAGGCCACTTTGAATTTTCTTAGTCATGTCTCTACTAACAAATGCCCTAGCAAAGTTGTTCATGGACCCGATGAACAACATTTTCGACTCATACCGACTTGTTCGTAACGTATTTATCGATGCACATTCTGAGTATCTTACCGAGGCGTATCAACGATCATCTACTGATAGTGCTCCAAATTCTCGTAGATCGCCGCCTATATGCAAAATTTTCTAAATGTGAAATTTTGCTGAAATCTCGCAGCCTTCTGGGGCCATAGTGTCGATGTTGGTATACAGTAGATGAAGATAGAGGCAATGAAAATATGGCCTAGACCTACCACTCCACTCAAGTGTGCTGTAGTTTCAAGTAGCTTTGCACATGGTTATTCAGGGAAGGATTTTCCACTTTAACAAAGACCTTTAACCAAACTAACACAAAAGGCAAAGAAAATCTCCATTGACTCGAGGCATGTGAACAGAGCTTTCAGAAACTGAAAGACAAATTGACATCGGCACTTGCTAGCGTTTCCGTGGCGAAATGTAGGGTTATGCAATAGCTGCACGCTTCGGGTGCCGGGTTAGGATGTGTTTTGATGCAAAGATGGTAAGGTGATTTTGCGCCTGTGCAATATGAGAAGCATGAGAAGAACCATCCCTCGCCCTAGCACCCGGAGTTAGCCGCGTTGATTCATGCCTTGAAATTATGGAGACACTACCTATATGGCGTCCTCGTAAGATATTTTCACTAATCACAAAAGCTTGCAATTTTCACCTGTAAAAAGAATCTGACACACATTAAGATTAGTTGATTATGATGTGAATATTTCGTATCACCCAGAAGGGCCAATGCTGTAGCGTATGCCTCATCTGTAATCCATGGGAAGCCTGCATATTTACAGCCCGAGCAGCGTGAATTGGCCCGAGAATTGCATCGGGCCAGCGCTTAGCTGTCAGAGTAGTAGAATCAGGAGACAATGAGCGGTAATCCGTATTTCACCAAGCAGTTGTCATCATTGGTTGTAGAAGTAAAAGAACAAAGCAGATGAAGATCCTAGCATGGTTCAAATTTCTATAAATAGGGTCCAAACAGGAAGTGATGACGGTGTAATCGAGGACGGAGTTTTGAGATACAGATCGCCTCTGCGCCTCACAGACGTGGCAGTGGCTTCGCTGGGTAATTATGGGCGCAGGTACACTATGCCCGTTACTGTCTCCATCTGTGTTCTATTAAAAGTGTAATACATTTAAAAGAGATTTACCGTATTTTATGAAAAGGATAGCAAATTAATTTGTAGCTCAATGTCCAATCACAACAAAAAAAGTTTAAATATCGAAACCGTGACTTGATCACATTATGATATAATGTAAGCCTTTATGGAAAATGGGAGGCGCTTAATATGAATTTCAGAGTAGGTTACCCCCCTGCATCAAGCGTAAATATGATTCTATCTCTGGGTAATTATTGGATGTGCTGGACAAAATCACCACTTTCCGCGCAGTGGGGCCACTCTTTTCAGCCGAAGATTGCGCGAGTTGTATATTAGGGAAATAGTCGATTGCATGGTGTTCCGCCAATTATCTCGATAGAGGGGCGCAGCTACGCCTAAGTTTTTGAAATCTTTCGTAGGGCCCGGGGACGTAGGTTAACTTGAGCACAACCTTCCATCCCTGCATTTACGGCAAAAGCAGAACGACAATCCGTACACTGGCGGATATGTTACGAACAAGGGTGCTAGATTTTTGGAGGCAATCGATGAAAATATACCACTTATTGAATTTGCCTATAATAATATTTATCATTCAACAATTCGTATGGCTTCTTATGAAGCGTTATATGGGTGGAAGTGCAGACGTCACCGGTTGGTTTGAGGTAGGAGAATCAGCATTGATTAAATATATTATTCATTAGTCAAGAGAAAATAAAGCTTATCGAGAAACGTCTACCGACAACCTAACCTGCAATCTTATGCCGTATGTGCGCGAAGAAACCTACAATTTAATGTGGGTGACTCGGTATTCCCGGGGTTTCACCGATGAAGGGTGTGATGTGAGATTTGTAAGAAAGGCAAGCTCAGCCCAGGTTTATCTCGCCTTACTGTATCTATCGAAGAATAGGCCAGTGGCTTATGAATTGGATTTATTCTGCACTAGAATCCGTTCACCCAGCTTTTCACGTATCAATGAGGAAGGGGAGCAGAGATCCCTCCTGACATTGTCCCGCTAAAGATGTCCAAATCACCGAGGGGTTAGCTTATGTAGAGTGTCTAGAGCCATATTAGATCTAAGCAGATTCGTAGACTGAGAATCAAAGATGTTGCTTCCACATGTGTTAAGGGCAAATAAGAACTGAGAGGAGATGACGGCTATGTATGATGATATGAAAAATCGATATCCTCGCTATTTTACTTAGTCAGATTGTAGAGCTAGAGGTATGGTGTTGTTGTTGTTGTTTCATAAGTTGCATTACATGTATATAAGTGATATTGACTTCGCATATTGTGAAATGAATGTCATATATTGTGTGGAGTATCCAGATGGACTTTTCAAGCCAGATTTTTGGATAGTCCTTATTACAGGAGATCATTAAACTTTTCCATAATAAGTATTTGCAAAGTTAAGGTTCTTGAAAGTAGAAGTTAACATTCGAGGATCAATGTTCTTAAGGGGGAGGATGTTACACCCCGTAAGTTTCTAGCGTTTAGTCACGCACCCGGCATTTTCGTTGATTGAGAGTTTTGTAGTGCCATACATACGAGAAAAGGGCCCTAGAAAGGCCGAATGAGCACTACGCTGGGATTCCGCTGTGAGGAGGTCAACCAAGCTGCCCAAGAGGGGCAAAGTGGCACGGAGCTGCTCCTCCGCGTTAGACAACGTGGCACTGAGGTAGAATTCAACACGTTGGGAAACGTGTCATTGCCTTTTCACTTCAAGTATATATGGGTCTCACACTTAGAAATGAAATCATAATTCATATCTTCGACCAGCATAGAATAGGGACGCAGGAAATATTTAATTATCCGACGCCAACCGCCCAAATCCAAATTAACGGGTATCGGCATAAGGTCATGGTGGAGCATTTCTACTGTGAGTTAGTTTTAGAAATTCTCGCCCGACGAATCATCGTCCCGCCGAACCAAATTTGTTGGAATTTCTCCAAACTAGTGTCAATACGATCCTGTGCTTAAAGTAAGCATTTCTCCTTCTAGAATTTCGAGAAATAACGAGGTTTCAACCGTGTTCCGTTGTTGGAATATAGTTAATATTTATATATAAAGTTTTCCTTTTGCCAATTTAGTGTTAAAACTAGTCCTATATTTCCAAGAATACTCATTTGGGCTTGGGAAGAGCTATTGAATACTAATTGAAACTCGCCAAGCACTGGTAAACAACAAACGAGGTATGTTAAGGCATTTTCTTTCATAGTTAGTTTTTCAAGATAGTAGTCCAAGATGAACTCTTAAAAGAAAGCATGTCGTATATGTTATCATGTTTAATTGTTGTTGCCGCTGAGACTCGTAAATTGTATTATTTTGGGTTGAATTATACCGTATAGCTTTCATGACCTCCACAGGGTTAATAGTTGTAAGCCGCCAGCTCGCCGTGTGGGCGAGAATACGGCCGCTCTACGGAGCAAAGATGCCATCCGTATGGACGAAGATGGGATCCAGACCCTCATATTACCGTGGTTGGCCTTATACAAATTTCACGAGCGTTTACGCCTGGGTGTAGATATTGGGAGTCTCCCAACTCGCATACGCCTATAGTCGTGTGGGTCAGCAGTGCTCCGCTTGTAGACCCAGGATCGACAGTGACGCTTATAGCTAGTAGTTGACTCAGTATGACCTCGGATAGGGGTATATAGATTAAGGTACTCACTAGGGATACGGGGCCGAGGTGGGTTATTCTCAGGCCGATTGTACCTTTCGGCTTATGGGGGTCGTAAAAGGTTATGCTTGCTTTAGTTAATTTATGCTGTGACTAAGAAGACGCCTCATTTGTCGTATGAACCCTACCTTCCTTATTATAGTTATGTTTAGTCCTGATTTCACTCACCATCACTTCAAGTCCTGCTTTTCTTTATCACTATTATCGCCCATTTCTTACTATCACGTTTAAAGTTATTGCCTTACATACTCGCACTCCTGTGGTACCGACGCCCTCTTTCCGGGGTGCCGCACTTGCCTACAGCACACATAGACGATGGAGCGGTGTCCCTCGTAGTTCTAGTCATCCATATAGGAGCCATCAGCTCCTTTCTTCCTGTGAGCTTGTGTGTGATAGAGGTTTATTTTCATGTACAAGATGGGTAGGCTCTGAGCCATGCCCGACCATCTTATTACTCCTAGAGGCTTCTATGTGACTGCATTACTTCCCTTGTTAGATGTGATATCGCTGTGTGGGGCCCATATGTGTTTTAGACTATGTGTGTTGGCCGAGTGGGGCCCCTATGAATAAGTGATTGGTGGCCTTGTCAGTCATAGCTTAGTTTAGAATCTAATTTGGCTTTCCATTATAACTAAATATCATGGTGGCTCGCGCATAGAACTCCCTATATTTGTTTGTCTCTGCTAGCCGTTTACTTTGCTGTGTGGCTATAGGCCTTGTCGGCTGGGGTTGTATTTACAACCGCTATATAGCTCCAAGTTGTTTTCTTGATTCTAGAGTTAGAGCCGCCCACTGCAGGTGCTTAGGCTCGCCGCCCGCCAGCCTGCAGTCCTAGTAGGGCACCAGTGGCTACCATGCCTCCCAAGGTGAGGCGTGACACATCCATTATGAATCTTCATCATACCTGTTCTGCTTACCAATGTTCGTACATCCAGCAAGATGAGTACTTAATATATCTATCCGTGCACTCACTATACGCTTCACTGCAGATGTCTACCAGCATGAGCCGCTCATATCTAAGTACTCATACATTACCTGTCTCGGCTGTCCGGATGCTCACCCGGACACGAGCCTCTCATTTCAGGTAAGGACTCATTATCCAACTTTCACCAATATATCACTATGCTTATCAATCAATACCTCATGTAACAACTTAGAGTGAGATATCGAGCAACATTCATCTACATAACTTATTATGTATTTCATTCACCCATTTATTAATAGTTCTACAAAAATATATAAATCAACAATCATCCGCATAATTCAACATGCTATTAATTTAGCCTTCTCAACACATATGATCCCTCATAAGTACGCATGATTATTATAATTGCACTTCAATTCTCTACAACAAAGAAACAACATTTATTCATCTCTCAAGTCTATCTTAACATAACAACATCATCATTACCTTTATCATGGTCAACGTTTCAAGACCAAGTAATCATATTTAGCAATTCGTGAATCCCTGTAAATCATTAGCTAAAGTTGGCTCCTTATAACCGTAACTTGCTATCTTTTAGTTATCTATCAATTAGCCTATTATCGTGTTTCATCTATCATAATAAAATAAATCCACCAAGGTAACTTTCCCATAATTTGTTGGTTTAACTTTTCATTTCTCTCACATAAAAATTTATCACATACTGTTCTTACAATATTGATTAACATATTACTCATATTAGTCCCCATTTCAAGACAACTTACCAGGGCCCATCATCGCCCTTTTTAATATATTCATTCATAAAGAAACTTCATTAATGTACACAATAATCATTTTAATGTTATTCGGATTTTAATTACACAATCTTAAGCTAGTTAATTATACTACCTTTCTACATTTTCATTCCTAACAACTAAATTGCAATATTAAGCTCATAAAATCAAACTAAGTCCTGGTTACTCACTTCTTCCCTTTACTCATATTATTACAATCATTAACCCAAGATTATACCACCAAAATATACAATCAAGAATAACCACAACCACATGTCGCCAAAATATGCCATCAAGAATATCACAAAGAAGACTCCACTATCAAGAACATAACATCAAAAACATATTATCAAGAACATCACATCAAAGTATCTTTATCAATAACTAATAATCAACTAGGTTTCACTTTCCCACACGTTTCCATACTTAGAATTATCCTCCAATTTTATAGTTACGTCACTACAAATCTTTCAGTGCCATCATTTTATGATCCCTCTATCCTTATCAATTGTCAATTATAGTACACATGTATACGATTCACTAATTACGCCTAACACAAAGGCAAGGCATAACCTACTCAGATCGTTAATCAGTCATGCGCCTACTCCGGAGGAGCTTTTCCTTTTCTCAACGCCTCTCGAACGTTCAAAGTTTGAAAATAAGACATTAAAAAATCAATCAATAGACTACTTTGTCTATTCAAGAATTTGGGAACTCAACTTACTCCATTCTACCTATTGTTTATGGTCTAATTCGATAATCATAGGCTAAATTATCTTAACATAAATCCACAATGATCCTTCGAACATAGTTCATTGAGTTTTTTACTCCTCTAACTCTCTTAAAGAAGTTTTTAAGGTTAAGCGTTTCAATTCACCGACTCCTAGGTCTCAAACTATCGCCAAAACAATGTTCTGTAATCACATTCACCCTAGAAAGTGTTAATTTCATTACTTCTTAGGACTAGAAATCAACACCCAATCATTTCCATAACCCTAGCCTCAGTTTTCACAAACCTAAGGTTCTTAGCTAGAGATTCAACACAAAGACTATCTTTTGATTCTCAAAGCGTTAGGGAATCGAATGAGGAAAGGAAAGAGTTAGAAACTTATACCTTGGGAAGGAGAACTCGCTAGCCCTTAGAAAATCACCCTTCTTCTCAAAGTTCAGTGTCTGAATAATGGGGTGAAATCCCAAAATTCTAACTTAAACTAGCCTTTTCGTCGCGTCATCCGCCGGCAATGTCTCGGCTACGGTGAAGGACCATTCATCACGGCGGTCCTCGTTGCCCGCAAAATTTGAATCACGCCCAATGTCACCGAGATTCTATAACGACGACGGGTCATTACATTGGAAACAAATACATTTTATTTTTTTTAATTTCTATTTTTCTCTTTTGGTGGATTAATACATGTTTCTACAGTTTTTTAATAATAGAAGTTCTTGAAGTTTTGTAATAACAGAAGATATTGAAGTTTATATATATGCAACTATGATCGATTCAAGTTTATATGTTATTAAGGCACAATAAAATTGCTCTTCTTTAAATTTTATTATATTTTTTATTCCAAATAATTTTATGTGTTTGGATTAAAAATTATTTCTTCGATTTTTTAAATAAGAAATAAAGTGATAGGGATAAATATCTTGAAAAAAAAGAAAAAACATAAAAAAAATAAAAAAAATAAAAAAAATAAAAAAAATAAAAAAATTAGAATATATATATATATATATATATATATATATATATATATATATATATATATATAAGCTAAGTTTAAGAGAGATGATGTGGCATGCCTCTAAAGTCAAGAATAATATTTATTTTTTCTAATTTTTTAATAATATAAAATTAAAAAAACAAAAAAAATAATATATTAAAAATTTAAAATTATTTCTTAATTATTCATCTCCTTTCAATTTAGAAATCCCAAAAGTTATTTTCATTAACTTAGTAATCATTAAATATGTTAAAATATATTTATTTGGCCTTTACTTCTCATTCTTATTAATATGTATTTACTTTGTAATTGCTCACAATAAAGAATATATTAATGGAGTAATTACCTTTACAAAATTATCTATTTGAATTTTGTCATATTTAAGTAATACTTTTACCAAAACTTTAAAAACAAATGTTGAACTTATTTTTCCTCAAGTTGTTCGAATATTTTGTTGTTGGGTTACGAATTTTAATATTGTTTTGCTTTGAAATGAAAGCTTTTTTTCATCTCTTGAAAAATAGGTGCTACCTTGGTCCTTGAAAAGTTTTTGAAGAGTCTTCTGCATCAACAGGAAATAATTTCATCCAGTATTATCACATCTTTCGTCCCGTTGTCTTCTTGATAATTATTTTGTGCATTTTAACAATATTTTACTTACTATTGTTAATATTCAAAAGAAATTTTATGGTATGATTACTTATCCCATTTGTTATACCATCCTCCTTCATTTTATGAAATATCTTTGACACAATTCTTAAAATTAATAATATATTTTCTTTTTAACTAGTACAATTTTTTTTCAATTTTCTACAAAGCACTAGCACGTACATTTTGTACCAAACAAGACACTTTCTTCCAAACAGCAGGTCCCTCCCCTGATGAACCTACCTACTTCAAAATGACAATGTTTATCCACTAATCCAAATTGAGCCTGAATTTTAGCTATGGCCAAGAAAATGCTTAGCCCTTCTGCCAATTTTGTTCAAAAACTCCTCCCATACCCAAAAGTTCTATGAGTTCATTCTCACAGACACAAGATCTTATTTATTCAAACCCAACCATGTCCACCCCGTGATTTAAGAAGATTTTCAAAATTGGCGCCTACTCATGGGCTTCAAAGATACATCGCAGCCCTATCAAGCTCCAATAGAAGAGAATTAATGGAAAACCAATATCTCTTCTTCAAAAATATGTGTTCTACTCACATGCGCCCCAAAGCCACACATCTTCTTTTCTCATTCAGGCTACTAGCAGCACCGGATTATAAATGCAAATGAAATAAACTAATTAGGCGTGTAAGCCAACCATAATGCAACAATTAATAATAAGTTTGATAATTAAAGGTAGGTGGCCAGGCCAAACCATATGCACAAATGAAAGAGACAAGTTAGGAAAGTGAAAGGTTAGAAAATTGAACTTTGATATAAGTATCAAATAAATTTAGAGTATTACAAGAAAGAGAGCAAGCTCTAACCAAGTCTTCCTTTGAAAGAGAAAGCTTGGGCAAGAAAAGGATTGCTCTACAAATGAAATGGAGGGGGCTATTTAAACCAAAAAATTTGCTACAAAGGAGTGCTACGTAGTTCTACTGCTGAAGCGCGTGCTGCCCTCACAAGTGACTATCACATTTCAACCATTGAACAAACAATTCCTTTTGAGTCAAGTCATGAGGATATCAAGCTTCTAAATCCAAAGTCTATAGAAAAATATAGACAAAAGTACAACTATCTCCACTTCAGTTAGTCCAAATTGCTGCTAAGCTCCTTTCTAGAGAAGGTCTAGACATAGAGATTCTAGGTTCTTAGACTTCAATGACTCCCTCCTAAGAATGGTTGAAACTGTTTCTTTGTAGTTGTCCAATTTATTTTGACTCAAGTTTCCAAATTTGCGTTGTCTCTTCGAGATAGGAATATCTTAGATTCTTTAACCCTAAATGTTAAGACATCCAATTACGTGACCAAATCTAGATCTCTCTCCGTAGCCATTATCTATAGGATTCAATATAAGTCTATGAGTTCAGCCTTCAATATCAAATATGAGAACCTTAAATAAAGGTCAAACAATTTTTTTCCCAAACCGATTTACAAAGATCTCACTTATCAATTCCTACCTATTTCTTGGAGTCGATAAACTCACCCCAAAACTGGGTGCTTCAAGATGCAACACCGCACAAAAACCAGAGAATACTACTATTTATCAGATCCAACAGCTTCTCGAGTGGAGAGGTATCCATCTCTATTCCAAAGATCTCTTAGTCAAAGAGTCTCTACCGCCTATTCACCACAATCAAATTCAAATTGTTAGACATTCCGCCTTCTTCATTCCCCCTCTAGAGTTGAGACGGTCAACTTCGAATCAAGAATCCCTCAAGTCACATATTCGGTGGAAACTCCTCCCGCAACTGAGGTTAATGATGACCAACCCCAATCCTATTTACTCATCCCAGTGGTGAACTGAATTTGATGCAAGATTTACAAATTGACAAAGAAACACTTCGGCAAGAGTTCTACTCTCCGAGAAATATTTTGAAAAGAACTTGATTTTTGCCGTTTTCAAAATGAGATCAAAGAAAGAGCCTTCAAGAAATTTATGTGTATTATAATTTTAAATCCTGCCCAAAAAGAGATTAATTTCTTTGAATGATTTGAAGCCTATGTTGATTATCAATGTTAGATTTTCCGTTTTCTAAATCGGCTAATGTTTCAAAAGTCTAGAAAACTTGGCAAAGGGCAAGGAGATCACTTCTAAGCTCCTCCCAGACAGAATTTTCTTTTAACAACATATGCCGATAACTCTATTGTCACATTCCTTTCAGAAAAAACCCGCAATAAAGCACCAATAGCAAAGATACAAGAAATTTATTTTTGAACAAAATAATTATACAAATAAATATTTAAAGCACTTGGTGAATATCTCGATTTCAAGACCGTCCTCAACACCCACCTCGATCCTTCAAAACCATCAAAGGCCTCCACATTCTGTGTTCCTCGCTTAAACCTTATGAAATCCCGCGCATTTACTAAGGAACCCAAACTCACCACTCAAAGATTCTCAACCTTTCTCGACTCCTCCAACGAAGGATCTCGAAAACTGAGAAGACTCTCGGTCCCCGATAATTCCAATGAGAGAAAACTCTTCTAAGGCCTTCGCAACTATCATCAAGCTTTTTCAGAAGATATCTCGTCCGATAGTCTTAAGGAGCAGAAGTTCCTTTAGAGTTGGCCTCGCCAAAGCCGAATTTTCCGAATCGGGCGTAAGCCGTAAAACTTTATTACGCTAGAGCTACCCATCCCGATGTAGCCTTTGAGAAGAAAAAAATCCAAGATTTGTATGCAAAAGAACTTACAACGCCAATAACATCTATGAATGGAACATATATGTTGTTCTCGAGTACAATATTCTATCCAAATTACAGCAGATGATAATGGTTGTCACTACTTCATCGACCTCCCATAACTGCCGTAATTTTCACCTTTACTACCCATGTCCTAGCAGGATTTATCGCCGCTAAAAGGTTGGTGAGAAACCCATCTTAGTGAGGAAGACAAGCAAACAATTCAGTGTTCGAGTAGACCCTTCAAGAGAACCAATATTTAAGGATGACCAAACCATTCTCGATCTACCAATACTCCGATCTACACCCTTTATCAAACATTCATTGAAAGATCCGGGTATCTTTAGGGAAAGATCTTCCAAGTACTCAACAACCTTAAGTGTAAAATACTTCTCCAGCTTTAGATGGTATAAGGACTCCTTTCTTACGCCGTAATCTATGAAAGATGATGGTAACCTTCCCTACGGAAAGAGAAATTCCTGTGACGACTCGCCTGAAGTCCCTTAGAGATTTAGTCAAAGAAGAGTCAAAACCAGTACTCTAATGATATTTCTTATGGGCGCATCACTTACGGTCGCCACAAGCCTCATCCACAAGTCGCCCTTAAGATTCACGTCGCCGAGATAAGATATTAAGACAATTAGCTAAAGATAAAGCTCTCATACACGCGAGACCTAGGAAGTTTCGCTAACAATTTGGTTCACTTCCATGTAGAAAGAAATCCCATAGAAATCCGACTCCTAAAAAGGAAGTCTCCTCATCTAGGCCTCATAATCCTAAATTTAGAAAATCAAAATCTTCTCCAAAACATCAACTTGCAACTAAGAAGCCGCCTCTCCCGCCCTAATGATGGGAAAATGTTGCAGGTAATGGGCCGACTCCGGCTTCATATTGCCAACACCGCAAATTCGCCAAAAGAATTAGAATGCTCAATTTGGATGAATCAGCCTCAACCGATACAACACTCTTACTACAAAAGGAGTTCGGGTAGTATTGATGATGACATATTCGCCTAACCATGTGTTTTTGCGATTCCAAGGCCGTGGGTAACCGCACAGAGTTCTTTTGAATTTGTGTTTCAAGGACCTTTGATTTTTGATTGAAGGAGAGGTTCCTGAAGTTGCTTACCGTAACCCTCGTGGAAAGCTACTTCTTCCTTGAGGAAATTAATCTGGGCTCCTTATGCTTCAAGGTAGACAAGATTCTTCTTATTGAGGGTTTGTCAAAAGGAAGAAAAAATGTTATTGTGAATTTGATTTCGATTCCTTGATGAGTGACCCGGAATGGGATGAGCTCTTCAATGAAAGGAGTGCCTAAATTTACAGATTAGTACTGCCTTTTCCTAAAATTACAGATTAGTAATGTCTTTTTACTAGTACGAATGAGGTAGAAGCCGAGCAAAGTAGAATTTCCTATGGAAGATCTTACTCGACATCGTAGAGCTTGTAGTTGATCCTAATCTATTGCCATTAGCAAAATTTCTAAGGGCCTCTTTTGGTTTTCTCAAAATGTTGGTTGGGATAAGTCCTTTGACACAATTGAGGTATGCACCCAATATCAAAAAGGGCAATCGTGGTTCAGAATGAATGAATTTTGACTACTAAGACTACTCCTAGTATGCCATCTCCCGATGGAGATTCTCGAGAGATACTGATAAAGCTCCTCTGTCAGCCTCATGATTTGGATTGCTCAACTTCGCTTGTCCAGGAGGATCAGCCATAGTAGAGAATTGTTGAAGGATCTAGTTCTTGCCTAGCTTTGATTTATCGATTTCTTTCTTAAGGAGTACTATTTCTGATTGAAGATCTTGAATAGTTACTACCTTTGGTTTGCTAGAAGAAAATCTATTCAAAACATCAGTGATATTGTAGGTGTTTGCTATATGAGGATGATAAAAAATATTGGAGGAAGATGTGAGGGCATTCAGAGTCTTTTTGAGTTGATCTAGATAATGTCTAGTCTGACCGATCTTGTAAGTTGCTTATAATAGAAGAAGATCTTGTTCTTTTGAGAGAACATTGACTTTCGGTTGGCTATTTTGGCTTTCTTGGTCAGACCGGAGGATTCTAGGTCATCATTTTCGATTTGCTAAGAACTTGATTGTTGCTGTACCATCTCTAATTTGTTTTCACTGACTGAGTGGGAGGGTTGGAAGTTGTGACGAATCCGGGACCTCTAGTTACCTTTCTTTTTTCTACTCATTTTACCTTTCCCCTAGAAAATTCTCTCGGTAAGAAAATTTGAAATAGAGTTGGAGTTCCTTCTGATATATTCTTTATATCAAAACTGAAAATAGACAAAATAGCTTTTCATCTAGCAAACATATGTTTAGAGGAAAGATTTTGAACATCTTTTGTAAAACAAAGTTTTGCAGCTTACAAAGCCAATTCGTAATAAAAAATTTGGTTTAACAAATCTGCTTGAAACTTTGAAATGCACAAAACAATTGTTAATTTTTTTTTAATTGTTGGATAATTTTATGGGCCTTATTCCAATGCTTTGATGCAAATGCAACAATATGCTCCTTATCATTTTTTTCTTTATTTTAAATTGCCACCATAACCAATGAAACCGATGTATCTCAAGCTACTAATTTGAATGCGTAGATATCATAAGAGATAGACAAGGAAAATGTTTAACTTTCTACTTGATTTCTTTAATAGCATTGGTGTGAACATGGGTCCACGGAGGCGGAGGCTTTTTCAATCTATCATGGAGGTGCTTTATACTACACCGCGCATCTGTAATTTAAATTATGTAAACTTGAATCAATTTGTACAAATTGGTGAAATCTATCTTGTAATAAGAAGTTCTAAATGAATATGGTACTGTGATCTTTTCAGATCTACATTGTAGGTAGTATCCCTATGCAACGAGGGCCGGATTGGAGCCGAAAAGGACTTATGGACTTATTGTATATGTTCATAACCTTGGATCATCCGAATGAAGAATTTCTTGGAACAAGACCGATCTAACCTTACATAAATGAAGCAAGACCATTAATTTAACTATCGCATTTTGACTCTTCCCGTATATTATTAAGTTAAATACTTGAATATTTTTATTTATGAAACCTAATGGTCTCTTGATCCAAGGACAGGAAGCATTAAAGTTATTACTATTTTTCTAACTATTTTCTTGTAGATCTTGCTATGGCGTTATTCCATCCCTTCTCCTCTTCCTCTAAAAACTCTTTTGCTTCCTCAGCTACCTCATCTTCTTCCATCTCCTCCAATTCCAAGCTCAAAGAAGAGATTAGCTTCTCCGATTTGGATCAATCAATTGATGATCGAAAATCTCTAAGCACTCTAATCACCATTTACAAATCTTCAAAATGGTCCTTGACAAGTGACTATCACATTTCAAACTATCAACTAACTATTCCTCTGAATCGATCACAAGGATATCAAGCTTCTAAATCCAAAGTCTATAGAAAAATATAGATGAAAGCACAACTATCTCCACTTCAGTTAGTCCAAATTGTCAAGAAGCCTCTCTAGAGAAGGTCTAGACACCTTACTTCTCCTTTTTCTCGTAGATTCAAGGTTCATAGACTTCAATGACTTCCTCCTAGGAATGGTTGAAAACCACCCTTGTAGTTGTCCAATTTATTTTGAATGCTTTTCAAATTTTGCGTTGTCTCTTCGAGATAGGAGTATCTTAGATTCTTTAACCCTAAATGTTAAGACATCCAATTACAAAGCATTTCAAATCTAGATCTCTCCCTAAGAGTCATTATCTATAGATTCAATATAAGTCTATGAGTTCACCTTTAATACCGGGGGCCATGAGAACCTTAAATAAAGGTCAAAATAATTTTTTCCAAACTGATTTGGTAAAGATCTCACTTATCAGCCTTAGAACTATTTTTTGGAGTCGATAACTTACTCCTTAAAATTGGGTGCCGTGAAGATGCAACACCAACACAACAACCAGAGAATACTACTATTTCTCGTATCCAACAGCTTTCCTTCTCGAGTGGAGCGGTATCCATCTCCTTCCAAAGACCCTTAGCCAAATAGTCTCTACTGCCTATTCACCACAATCTGAAATTCAAAACTGCTAGACATTCGCTTTCATTCCCCTCTAGAGCGAGACGGTCAACTTGAATCAAGAATCCCTCAAGCCACACATTCGGTGAAACTCCTCCCGCAAATGAGTGTTAATGATGACCAACCCCAATCCTCTACCTACTCATCTCTAGGTGGTGAACTAAGAGTTTTGATGCAAGATTTTCAAATTGATAAAGAAACACTTCGAAAAGAGTTCTACTCTCCGAGAAATATTTTGAAAAGAACTTGATTTTTTAAGCGTTTTCAAAATGATGAAAGAAAGAGCCTTCAAGAAATTTATTATGAATTTCAAAACTCGTCAAAATAGATTAATTTCTTTTGAATGGTTTGAAGCCTATGCTGATTATCATCCGTTAGATTTTTCTAACCCAAGCACGTTTCAAAAGTCCAAAAATCCTCTGAAATGGTGGGGAGGATTACTGGGAAATTCTCCCAAGACAAGAATTTTCAACAACATATGCCGGAGCACCTCCGTTGTCGCAGCCCCTTTTAAAACCCGACAATGAAGCAGTTAACAGTAAAAATATCAAAAATATTTTTGAACAAAACAATTATGCAAACAAATATTTACAAGCACTTGGTAAATATTTGGTTTCAGACTCCGTCCTCAACACCACTCCGGCCTCCTCCAAAACCAACAGAGGCCTCCACATCTTCGGTTCCTCTGTTAAACCTTATGATATCCCTACAATATTTGCTAAGGAACTCCTAATAATTAAAAGATTCCTCAATTTTTGACCTCCAACGAAGGATCTTGGAAATTGAGAAGATTCTGGTCACTGATACCCCAATGAGAGAAAACTCTTCTAAGGCCTCGTAACGTCACTGTGATATAGAGAGATGAGCAGCAGTTTCTCAGATCAGCACAGCCGTACGTATCCTATAATAGAATGATAAATATTTCTTTACTTCTATAAAAATATCAATAAAATATGCTCGTGAGGTATAAATTAAATAAAAAGAAAATACAAACTTAAAGTGATGAGAGGTGATCTTAATTTGGCAAATATATTATATATGTATTGAAATTGTAAGTTTTTTTTTAAAAATGTGAAGGTAGTAGATATGACCACCTGAACAGGTTCATTGAAATTGCTCGTGCAAACCTATTTAAAGGCTAAAATTTAATATTTACTGAAGTTTTGAATTGTAAAAAGATAACTTTTTGTGTATGATCTAACATTCTTATTAATAAATTATCTTCATTTTGCTTCGTGGACATAAATTTAAATAAATTATTTTATATACATTAAGTGATTTTTTAATAAAAACACATGATGTTGAAGAAAACTAATGATTTCTACCAAACCCGTAAGTTTACTGTAAAAAAATTGAGGAGAGAGAAAAAAAGCTACAACGTGAAAATCAAACTCTCAATAATAAGATAAATACTCATATAAATAACTAACTAAACTACTAAAATCCTCATAAGTTGTATAATGGCTCCATATATTTCTGACCATCAACATATAAATATCAAATGCAACAGTCAAGACAACTATATCAGAAGAAAAAAAACTCTACATTCAAGTAAATTTCAAGCAAATCATTTAAACTTATTAATTCAAAAAGTGAAAGAGATAAAAAAAAATCATGATTTACAGTAATTTAAAGTAAATTACATAAATCCATCATTATTCAAAGTGAAAGAGATAAAAATGAAATAAACTTTATATATTAGAAAAAGATAGAAGACTCTATTGAAACTTTGACCGAAATTCTCACATATCTAATTTCTTGTTCGAATAAATCCTTTTATGTTGAGTGTGTTTATATATTTCTGCAACGCATGAAAAAATAGATAAAAGATAAAAAATTTGAATATATCATTCATTTTATCTTTAATTGTTCATTATTATTTTTAATACTGTTGAAACGTCTCATTATAAAGAATTTAGGAAGACCAGAAGTATTGCATTAGCACGTAAGAAGAAAAAATGTATACTAAATATGTATTTATTTATAATTTAATTAGATAATAAATATAGTTGTAGTGTTTCTCAATTTCTTGATCAAGTAGTAAAAGAACAAAAAATTAAAGAGACTCAAACACAATAGTGATAATGATTAATTGTTATTATTTACTATAATATCTTTATTTTTTTATTTAGTTAATATAATATAAGTTTATATTTTTGTACACAAGTATTAT
>JACEIK010013499.1:0-10277 GCA_018107945.1 Datura stramonium
AATATAACATTTATCATCATTGATCCCCTTTAAAACATGCTTAGCGAAGAATCAAAGGCCCTTTTCATCGGCCAACATCATAAATCGATAAATCATGTAAGTCGTTTCATAAATCGTAAATCATTCTTCAACATGTGGGCATTGCCCAATACTTTAACATACTCAATTTTGTCAAAAATATGCTCATAAACATTGGAACTTGAAATCATGCTTTTCCATCATCAATAAACTCAAAATATTGAATATTCATCATAAATCATAACTTTCATGAACTTTAATCAATGGGCATTTTAGATTTAAAAATCTTGAAACATGATTTTTAAAGAAAATAATATAAAACCTGCCCATCATTCATAACTCAATAATTAAAACTCAATTAAGTCATATCCATAAAGAGAGAAATTACATTTTCATGCATTTGGGTAAAACCCCATCGAACTTGAATAGGAGAATTCATGATTTAATCGAAATTTGGGCATGGGTGTGGAAAGATTCACTCATTCTAAACCCTACATACCAAGGTTGATGATCCCTTGACTTGTCTTAAAGATCCAAGAGGAATTGAGAAGTTTGAGGTGATGAGCCCTAGCTTCTTCTTAAGAAAAAGATCAATCTATGGATGTTTGAAGAGGGTGAGGATTTAGGCTAGGCTAATCCCTTTAATCTGACCTTAAGAAAGCCCAAAACAACGTCATTTAGAAGTTAGAGCATAGGAGTTTTCCAAAATGCCCCAAAACTAATGAAATAAAACCTATAACTGACAGTTACCACGACCAATAGTACGATCCATAGGTTGATTGTACGACTCGTACTGAGAGTCATACAATGCCTATTGAAGCTTCACTAAATCACTCATAACTTTTTATCGCGAACTCTAATTGGCGCAAGGTCGGATGCTTTGGAAAGAAGAATCAAAGGGATTCAATTTGATATGATGAATCACCCAAAAACATTTTGTAACATGGGAGCTATGATCGGTTAAAGGTGACACTTAAATAAACCAATACGAAAAACCCAATCGGTAAGAAGGCTCTCAACTCAACTTCATGCTAGAGGTTCCTTATGACCTTAGTTTGCATCCAATGTACTTCTTACACTTTGAAATTAATCTTAACACCTTGTTTCCATAAATTCATTGGGTATGGGTCTATCCACATACCTAGAAGGGTTTCTAACTTAGTCCGAAAGTCTGAGGCATTATAATATATCAACTCACGACTGAACCAACGATTCACACTATCATATTACGACTTGTACTGTGAGTTGTAACACAAACATATAGTTTCCTCTAGTGAATAAGGAGTCCATTTTTCCCAAGATCTCTAAATATTTTCAAAACTCGAACCACGACCCGAAACTCCATCCTACGAGTCGTACTATTACCCGTACAATCATTCACATGATAACTTCAAAGACTTTCTACGACTTCTGGCCACGGGTTATACCCACACACTATGGTTCGTAGTGGGGACTCGTGGTTGTGAAACAATTTATCTGATCTAGACCATGGATCTTCCTACGACCTGTACTACCAACCTACGACTCGTAGGTTGAGTCGTACTGAAGTAAAATTTTCCAACTTTTCCTACTGATCACACTTCAAATCTCAAGACTAGTCTTAGGAACTTTTGGGGTATTACAATATCTTCCCCTTGGGAATATTCGTCCTTGAATGTGGGTTAAGCATATTGAAGAACTGGGAAAAGAATTGCCATCCCAAATACTGAACATCTGAAGCTGAAAACTGACGGAGTGATTGACTCCAGGATAATACACATGATTGAACTGAATCCATGAAACATACATACATGCTAATATATGAATGGAACTGTTATGCATGATTCGACATAAAACTAAATAGATTTCTAAGGATAGAATTTATACCTCCAGCTGGAACTGAACTGGTAGGAAATATACCAGTATTTAGCCATTATATCTGCTTCGGCTTCCCACATAACTCTCTCAACAAGCTGATTCATCCGCAAGACTTTCACAGAGGCTACTTCCTTGTTCCTCAACTTACAAACCTGATGATCAAGGATATCAACTGGTACCTCCTCATAGGTAAGGTTGTCCTTCACCCTAACTTTCTCTACCATAACCACTAAAGATTGATCTTCGATGCATTTCTTCAGCAAGAACACATAAAACACCGGATGCACCGAAACTAACTCCGCTGGTAGATCCAACTCATCGGTCACCTTGCCAATATGTCTCACAACCCTATATGGCCCAACATACTGGGGACTAAGCTTCCCCTCTTTCCGAACCCTCAAAGAATCAAGAAACCTCTACTTGCCTCAAAATGAAGCTCAAACATCAAATTATGAATTTTTCCTTCCATAACCATTTTGAATGATCAAAATCTAGTTAAATACGTATTCTACATAAGAAAATGAAATCATGGACACCCATGTTGATATACTTCTATCCCGGGCCCAAAAGTCAATCCCGAGCCCGCAAGGGAAAAACTGAAATTTTATTTGAAAATCATGCTACCCATAATGTAAAGAACCCAAATATAAAATTTCATCCAAAACAGAGCTCAAATCGACTTTGAATTCATCAAAATACGACCTCTGAACTCTATAACCAAAATCCTCAATTTTCCTTCAATAAATTCACGGATACAAATAAAAACCAACTGACGAAATCATGGAGAAATACCAAATTAAAGATTAGATGCTTACCCCCTTATTAAATAGAAAAGAATGCCGTAAAAATCACTCAGTTCTGAACTCTAGAATTCCAATTATACTCAAAATACCAAATAAATATAGTCTGTGCAAAAATACACTGTTCAGGCATTTATATAGGGCTGCACCAGCAACTTTAATTTTTATTAAAATGGGCATAACTTCATCATACAAACTCGAAATGCAACAATTCTTTTTCTTATAGTTCCCAAATAATGATATGGACCTACTCGTTCAATCAAAACTCCATTTGGTGTTCGTTTGCCTAGTCAGACATTGTTTTTGCTCGTTCAAGAATTATTTCATCTTTTGTAATAAAACCCGATCTTGACTTATCAAAATTAAAAACTTTTCAGATAACTCCTATAATTCATGCTAAAATTTTTTAAATTCTTGGAATAATTTTTCGATCTCAAAAACTAAAAATGAACCCCTGAGTTGTAACATTTTATTCTTAAAATCATGCTAAACACACTAAACGTTCAAATCCACTTGAAACTCATCTGAAATCCCCTGGTCACAAACGAAATATGAAATTCAATTAGAAAATACATTTCGGACGTGTTGAAATCATCAGATCACCAATATAAGGCCGTTTTTGATCGAAAGTTGACCGTGATCAAACTTAACTTCCTTAAAGCTAATAAATCCAACCAAAGGTTCAAATCAGTCACGAACACTTCGGGATCTATGCAAACTACCCAACTAAGTGATAAATCACCATCCGGAACTAACAGAACCTTTAGAACCCAAATTTGAGCTCGTTAACCTGAAATGTTGACTTTGGTCAAACCTGTCAAACTTCAAACCTTCCAAAAATTGAAAAAATTATCCAATCTTCATTGTAACATCTTGAAAATTATGTCATCCATCTTCGCAAGTCATAAGTAAAAAAATAAAGATACGGAAATGTTCAAATTAGGGAAACAGGTCAAAAAATCACAAAATGACCATGTGGGTTGTTGCACTTCCAAGCTTGGCTAAAACGACACTTCTTGAACTTCTACATACCCAGAATCTATGGCAGGGACAGGGAGCTATCCTGAACATACACATTTTAACCATCATTTCCATCATGAGGGAAAATTCATAGGACTTAGAGCAAGGAAATTATTGATCGTGAATCATTCAAGAAATCTAAGCTGGGCATATACTTGATATAACACAATCTTATAAGCCGATAAGGCAAATATTAAGAACTGAGTCCATAGAGTTGAGCATGCTGAGAGATAGGAGTTTACATACATAACGAGGGACATGAAATGAAGCTGAGATTTATCGAATCATGGAAGAAGACTGGAATCACCATCTGAAGTAGTTACTTCTCATTCTATGAATTTGAGTATGAATACATGTAAGGAGTACTTGGAACTTAGACATGAGCATAACATGTTCACATATGGCATGAGTAGAGTATCGCATAGACTGAAGTACAGAAGGACACCTAAATGAGCGTGGTCGATCTCCCATAGTTACTAATCCTGGACCTTCACACTTGAAACTCAAGGAATGACCTGGTCCTTCACCCTATAATCTCCCCCTTAGCTTAAAGGTCATCATTCTGAGGATTGGTCCCCTTTTGAAGGCTAGACAGAAATCACTATCTCTTGACTTCCCATTTTCTTCTAAGGCTATCATGGAAAGCTTCATACTTCTCCAGCCGTATTCCCCTACTCTTTTGGTTCCTTACTTCAAGTTCACGAATTCTTTTGCCTTAGCTTTTCTTAACTCCTGCAGGGAGAAATGACTCAATGTTCCTCTTATTCCACTGACTAGAATTATTTTTTGGAGTGTGAATACACGAGTTAGAAGGATAGAAAGATATTTCATCGCACGACATAGATCATGAAAGAAGGGAACATTTCCTAAAACATTTCATAGCCTCTCTGTCATAGGTGTGGTGCGCTTCATACCCATGAAAAAGACTCTACTTAACGCAGCTTTTAGACACCCTAGGACAATACAAACCTATGGCTCTGATACCAAGTTTGTTATGACCCGAACGTACACCCGGATCATAGTGTTATACCTCGGGAATTCAAGAATCATACCCAAAAGTGAATTAGGAGAAAAATAGGAAAATGTTGCAGCAGTTGTAGAACGGGTCACTTAACGACTCATGAGGAGGCCTAACGAGTCGTCAGGTGGTTCGTGGGGAAGGCCTGAGATGTTGAAGGACTCGAGGTCCTCACAAGTGATGTAACGACTTGTGGTCAGTCACCACAAGTCGTAGGTCAGTCGTGGGGAGGTCCTAGAGAAAGATAGTGAAGCTTATCCAGTGTACCTGACAGTGGTACCTAACGAGTCGTTATCAGTCCTAACGACCCGTTAGGAGGGCTGTCACCAAGCCAGTTGAATTTTCATGAATGATGAGGCAGTGTACTTGACGAGTGAACCAACGGATCATGTGCCCTAGTAACGAGTCGTCAGGTCGTCCGTTAGGACCCCCTGACAATTATTTTCAGCGATTTCAGTAAGGGCTTTTCCATAATTCCTAAGTTCTAAGGGCCTATACTACGTCATTTTAAGCTCTTAATAGAGGTTTTAAGCTAACAAAGACCCATCTAGGCCATTCTTTTCATGCATGCAAGGGTGAGAGCTTGAAGGGAAGAAAGTTAGGAGAATTTCAAGATTTTCAAGGGGAAATCTCAGCTGGGTAATTAGGAGGAGTTAAGATTCTTCAATCCCAAGTATGTAAGGCTATCAATTGGTGCTTTCTTCTACACCTATGCCCATTCCCTAACAATTTGTGATTGGTTTGTGATGATCAAGTATGGGTCTTCATTTAATTGCATGATTCTTACATCTCTACTCATTGGTATGACTAAATTGAGTTGATATTGGTGATTTACTGAGCTTGGACGGATTCTATCTTAATTTCTTTTACAAAAATTATTTTTCTAAAATTGAATCTAAAACGTCCATGTGTAGGTAGTTCATGATAGAAGGTGATGATGATGGAATAAATGATGAAAAGCATGTTTCCAATCTTATCCATGATTTTGATTATGTTTTCAAAGAAGATTAAATAGACCCATGTATGATGAAGCTTTGGGTAGTGCCCAATGTTGAGTATGAATGATGATTTTTGTGAATTGACATTATTACTTTGTTTTGGAGTGAAATCTCTCAAATTACAATGTTCCCAAATAAATTGTATGAGTTCAAGCATGATAAGGTTTTGGGAAAGGCCCTTATATTGATGATGATGAAGTGATAATTCTAAGTAGGCTTACTACATGATTTTTGGAGTAGCGTCTCCCATTATTCTTTGTGCTTGTGGTATGTATCATAGTAAAGCTTCTCATATGCATGAAATTCATAATTGAGATGTATGTTGGCATTAAGCTTAATTCACATGATGTTGATTCTAAGCATGATTTCATTCTAAGCTTTGTCGAGACGACATTGTTGAGATTCATATTTATATGATATTTAGTGTATGCATGATTTCATAATGAGCTTTATCAATAGATAATGTTGAGCTTCGTTTCATGCGATGTTGAGTTTATGCATGATTTCATGTTGAGCTTCGTCACTAGATGATGTTGAGCTTCGTATTTATATGATGTAGAGCATTGTATGTTTTGGGAGAAGAGTCTAGCACCGAGCGGGCTAAGGGTCAACTACCCTATGCCCCAGAACTACGCTCCAACGTAGGTTGATTCTATTATATTATTGGGACCTCCCTTGTGNGTAGGTTGATTCTATTATATTATTGGGACCTCCCTTGTGAGCTATCCCCGGCCCGATTGGCCCTTTGAGCTTGATATCGATATCATGGTATCGTCCGTAGCCCTGACAAGGTTATGGATGGCTCAACCCACTTGAGTGTAATAGCTGGGACCACGTAATCTCTATCGTAGTATGTCAGTTAAGTGACAAGTCTCCCACTGTCTATATCATTCAGGTTTGCATACCCATTACTCATGATGATTATCTTATGCATGCATATTTGAAAAGCAAGGTTTGACTCATTGTTCAGTTTTTGATATAAATGTTATGATTTAGCTTTGAGTCATTCGATTTAGTCATGATGTTCTAAAGCCATGCATGACCATGTATTAAATAAGAATGATTTCATATGAATGCTTGTGGTCATTTCTTATCCTTAAAGGCTATCATATATCCATGAGTTGTTTTAAAAGGCTATTATTGCTCAAGCGGTTTTACTTACCTTGCATACTCGGTACATTCCACGTACTGACCGCATACTTTCTATGCTGCATTATTTCATGATGCAGGATCTGGTTCTCAGGTTCAGCACCGTTCGTAGCTGCTTATAAGAGCTAGCGCCTGCTTGTTTTGGTGAGTCCTCATCTTCTGAGGACTAGACTTTCAGTTATCTTGAGCGTATTTTCAGTTTCAGTATTTTTGATCTAGTTGGGGGTGTTGTCCCATCAGCTCATCCAAATTAGAGGCTTATTAGACTTAGACATGTATTCAGCTCCAGATGTTTATTTTGTTGTTATGCTAAGTTAGATTTCCGCTAAGTTATATTTATGTTTCCTTCATGTTTATCGAATGAGATAGTGAATGCTTATGCCATGGTTTGACTTGGGGACTCTCGCGGTCCCTTTTCCCATGTCTATGATCCGAGTGTACTCTCGGGTCGTGACACATAGACACAGGACAAGGAGCCCCCAGAGACCCCAAGTCAACCCATGGCATGAGAATACATCTAACTCAATCACATGAGCGGAAGACTTAACATAAAAGAACGTAACCATACATAGCCAAGGGAAAAGCGATACAAGACTTGCACAATACGACTGAATACAATCTGTAGTCTGATAAGCCTCTAAACATGAAGGATGGGTTGATGGAATAACTCCCCAACTAACCCAACATCTAGAAACTGAAAGAACATCATAGAGTATAAACATGTAGCCCTCAAAACATAAGGACTCACCAAAAGTGCATGAGAACAAAGTTGAAACTAGATATAGGTGAGGCTGAGCTTGAGAACTGGGACCTGTATCATGAAATGATATAGCATAGAAAGTATGCAAGGTAAGTAAAACGGAAATTTAAAACATATCTGAAAATCATAATTGATCATAAGAGTAGGACAACATGCTCATATCGTAAATCATCATAACATATCATATGGCTCAAGGTTTTCAAAAAATTCGTAACATAAACATAGTCGTAATCATAATAGAAGAACTTTGATTAACATAACTTGAGCCAATATACATAATTATAACAATGCATAAGACATGCAGAACAGTGGGAGGACTCGTCATAACCGACACCATCATGGTAGAGCCTTTCATGATGCCCCAACTATCTTACTCAAGTGGGCAGAGCCGACCCTGGCTCGCCAGGCGAGGGTCGTGCATTAGGCGTGATATCACATTTGAGGGGATCATTATCAATACAATATATCATTATAAACCCATGGTGGCACTTTGTTATGAGACACCGACGTAGTCCTTTGAACGCCAGGTTGCTCGGTGCTAGACACGGCTCCTAAAAACATGTATATAGGCTCATACATGAATCAATAACATCATGCATTAAGATTCATTGGCTAAAATATAACATTTATCATTATTGATCCCCTTTAAAACATGCTTAGCCAAGAATCAAAGGCCCTTTTCATTGTCCAACATCATTAATCAATAAATCATGTAATTCATTTGATAAATCGTAAATCATTCTTCAACATGTGGGCATTGACCAATACTTTAACATACTCAATTTTGTCAAAAATATACTCATAAATATGGGAACTTGAAATCATGCATTTCCATCATCAATAAACTCAAAATATTGAATATCCATCATAAATTATAACTTTCATGAACTTTCATCAATGGGCATTTAAGATTTAAAAAGCTTGAAATATGATTTTTAAAGAAAATAATATAAAATCTGCCCATCATTCATAACTCAATAATTAAAACTCAATTAATCATACCCATAAAGAGAGAAATCACACTTTCATACATTTGGGTAAAACCCCATAGAACTTGAATAGGAGAATTCATGATTTAATCGAAATTTGGGCACGGGTGTGGAAGGGTTCACCCATTCTAAACCCTATATTCCTAGATTGATGATCCCTTGACTTGTCTTGAAGATCCAAGAGGAATTGAGAAGTTTGAGGTGATGAGCCCTAGCTTCTTCTCGAGAGAAAGATCAATCAATGGATGTTTGAAGAGGGTGAGGATTTAGGCTAGGCTAATCCCTTTAATCTTACCTTAAGAAAGCCTAAAACAACGTCATTTAGGAGTTAGAATAATAGGAGTTTACCAAAAAACCCTAAAACTAACGAAATAAAACTTGTAATTGGCAGTTATCACGATCAATAATACGATCCGTAGGTTGATTGTACGACTCGTACTGAGAGTCGTACAATGCCTATTGCAGCTTCACTAAATCACTCATAACTTTTTACTCCGAACATCGATTGATGCAAGGTTGGATGCATTGGAAAGAAGACTCAAAGGACTTTAATTTGATATGCTGAATCTTCCAAAAATATTTTTTAAAATGAGAGCTATGATCGGTTGAAGGTGACCCTTATATGAACCAATACGAAAAACCCAATTGGTAAGAAGACTCTCAACTCAACTTCATTCTCAAGGTTCCTTATGACCTTTATTTGCATCCAATGCACTTCTTACACTTTGGAATTAATCTTAACACCTTGTTTCCATAAATTCATCAGGTGTAGGTCTATCCACATACCTAGAAGGGTTCCTAACTTAGTCCGAAAGTCCGAGGCATTATAATATATCAACTCACGACTGAACCAACGATTCACACCATCATATTACGACTCGTACCATGAGTTGTAACACCAACCTATGGTTTCTTCCAGTGACTAATGAGTCCAATTTTTCCCAAACTCTCTTGATATTCCACAACTCGTACCACGACCCGAAACTCCATCCTACGAGTCGTACTATTACCCGTACAATCATTCACATGATAACTCCAAAGACTTGCTACGACTTCTAGCCACAGGTCGTACCCACATTCTACGGCTCGTAGTGGGGACTCGTGGTTGGGAAACAACTTATCTGTTATAGACCATGGATCTTCCTATGACCCGTACTACCAACCTTCAACTCGTAGGTTGAGTCATACTGAAGTAAAATTTTCCAACTTTTCCTGCTGATCACACTTCAAATCTCAAGTCTAGTCTTAGGAACTTTTGGGGTATTACAAAGAGATTGTCCTTTACACCAACACTCTCTACAGGCACTACTGAGGTCAGATCACTGATGCATTTATTCAACAGAGAAAAATGGAAGACTGGATGCACCGATGCTAACTCCGCAGGAAAATCTAGCTAATAGGCCATATTGCCAATATTTCTTAAGATTCTATATGGACTAGCATATCTAGGACCGAGTTTTCCTTTCTTCCTGAATCTCATCACCCCCTTCATAGGTGAAATTTTCAGATATACCCAATAATCCACAGCAAACTCTAGCTCCCTTTTCCTTACATCTATGTTCGGACTTTCTGGATGACTACACGCAAGTGCACGTGGTCGAACAAGTAGTAAGTGGCTCAAGTAAGCCAAGTATCGATCCCACAGGGACTGGACAACGGGGCAAAATC